>PVJS01018589.1:0-34700 GCA_004027185.1 Glis glis | reverse complement strand
CCCAGCCCAATTTTTTATTCTTTATTTCAAAACAGGGTCTCACTAAGTTGCGGAGGGCCTCACAAGTAGCTGAGTGCTGGCAGCGAACCCAGATCCTCTGGTCTCAGCCTCCCAAGTACTGGGATTACAAGTGTGTGCCACCACGCCCGGCTTATCAATTCAGAATATTTTTGGTGCATTGTAATCATACATCATGATGAAGTTCCGAGTGGTAGAGACATGCATGCACACAGCACACAATGAGCCTCCCCCCAACTCCCACCTCGATTCAGAATTTTTGACAGTGTAGCTACTTTGAGGCCAAAGGCAGATGTGAGAAGGAAATGATGTGCCCCAAGATAAATGATGGTCTAGGAGAGAACAGGGAAGACGCGCAGACAACTTAGGAAAACATCCCAATGGCTACAGCAGGGTAGCTGCACCTTTGTCCCCATATACTGACCACGATGGCTTCTGACCTGCTCTCTGAAGCAGGACTTCTGCTTGGCTGCACCACATACTAGAAGGGGGAACAATCACAGATTGCAAAATTCTCTGGAATTTCATTAACTCGCCTTGGCCTTGACTTTGGCTTTTCCAAAATAGATGATAGTGGAGAATATATTCAAGTAGGGGGGCTGCATGGATTTTATATACATATAGTATTTTGTGTGTGTGTGGTACCGGGGATTGAACCCAGGGGCGTTCTACCTCCAAGCTACACCCCCGGCCCTATTTTGTATACTTTATTTTGAAACCGGGTCTCACGAAGTTGCGGAGGGCCTCACTAAGTAGAGAGAGAGACAGGGAGAGAGAGAGAGAGCTGAGGCTGGCCACGAACCCGGATCCTCCTGTTTCTGCCTCCCAAAGTACTGGGATTACAAGCGTGCGCCACCACGCCCGGCCATACATATAGTATTTTTTAAAGACTCCTTTGCTATTCAAGTTCCAGGAGCCAACCCTCGGGCGAGTCGTTCAGAGTCCTGGCCTTGCCCCTACAGTTCTGTCCTAGACCTCCACAGCCCCCACACCTCTCCCCTGAGTGCCAAAGCAGCCACACCAACACGTGCTGCCCTGTGCTGCGGGATCTCCCTTATGTTTTGTCTGCAGCCGTGGTTTCCAGTTTGGGGTAGCTCTAGGGGCTCCTGGGACCTCAGAACCCACTATAGAAGGGAGCTGGGTGACGGTTGAGAAGACCAGACTCTATCTCCCCCCTCTCCATTCCCACCCTCAAGCAGTTTCCTCTGCTATTAATTCAGCACACAGTACAGCATAGTGGGTGTTGGGCTTAGCTGCAGGAGCTAGAATACCCACATGTGACCTATTCCTAGGCCTGCCCCTTACCCATTGTGTGACCTTGAAAAGGGTCACCTCCCCCACCCCCTGCCCCGGGGACCTTACTTTCTTTGTAACACGACATGATATAAGACCTCACAGCACATGTTGAGGATAACACGAGAAAACATGTGATCTCATGTTTAAGTGCAGCGTCTGGGCATACGAAGCATGCAATAAATAGGTTAGCTATTATTACCCAATATGAGATTTTATTTGAAGAAAGAACTTTCTATTTTTTAAAAAAATGCAAAACCACTGATCTTAGTTATTAGTATCCAGAAGATCAGGGAGAGAGGCATTTGAATCCCATGCAGACTTTCCTAAACAAGAATCATGAGCTTGGGTATCAAAGTTTGAGAGCAGAGACAAAGGTAAGACTCTAAAGAACTCTAAATCAAAACCAGAGAGGCAAACACAGGTCATCTGAAAGCCTGAGACGAGCCCTGTGGCAGCAGCCACATCCCCGGAGGCCTCGCTCTGGCCACCTCCGGTGTGTCCTGCTCTAGTCTAACCTTCTAGACAGCCATGGCCCCGGAAGCACTCCAGGTGGCTCCGTCCGCCCCTTCCTAGCTCCACACTCCCGAGACCACTGCCCTTCGCAGAGCCAGCCAGCCCTTCTCTTTTCTCCATCCAGTTTCTTACTCTGCTCCTGGCTTTATTTTTCCATCTCCTGGACTGAGTCATTCCAGAGGCCAGGATGCAAAGCCAAGAAAGGCGATTGGATGGGGCCAGCCTGGCTCTGGCAGGAAACCTGGAAGTAATTTACCACTGCAGGCTTTCCCTCATCCGGGCCTTCCTTTTCGTGGCAAGGCTGCAATTGACCGGGCCCCACGCCACCCAGCTCACTCACCACCACTTTTCAGTGCTGCCCCAGGCAAAAAACTTTCCCAACTCCTTATGCTAATAAACCATGCTAATTACGGTCTGAAGTTGTCTAACGCGGACCTCCTCTTAAGCAGACTGTCTGTCGCCCCCTCACCGAGCCCTGGGCTTGCTTTGTTCTGTAGTTCCTCAGCTGTACTGAGGACAACCTCATTCCCTGAGAGGAGATGGAGCCCTGCCACAGGAGTGGGACCACAAATGTCCACATCTCTGTGTGCTTTCCAATCCCCACTGTCCCCACCCAGGGCCACTTCAGGCATGGATGTCACCGGCTGATCCTGTGGGCACTGGAACACACCAGCCTGGTTCTGAAAGCTAAAGTCCTTAGGAATTTAAATACATCCCAAGATATGCCTTCACTTGTGAATATATAATTCTGGAGATATATCCCCCAGAATTGCTAAAAACTCTCTCTAGCTCCCCAATTCTTCCCAATGTCTCCGGCCCTCAAACAAGTATCCTGACCCACTTCCAACTTCAAAGGAGCCGCAAAGCCTGCTGCCTAATGGTGGCCTGTGGACACTCGGATTAAGCCTGCTGGTCTCAGGATGCCGGGCAGCCTCTACTGGGGAACAGGGCAGAAGGGCCTCACAGCTCGGCTCCCCCAAAAGTTTAGCTTCTTTTATGAATAGCTGCATTGAGGAAAATACTATACTTCTCCAGACAATACAACCTATTAAAGATAATGTATTCTTGGGTGTATATGCCCAGCTTTTATTTTCCCTGAGTTCATTTCTTCCAAATAGCGGAAGAATCTTCTTCATGTCATTTTCTGGAATTGGAAACCCCTGGCATCGTCGTCTCTCCATCCTCTTTCTGATTTTTCAAACCTTGGTTATGTCTGTCACATATATATGACATATATCTGTCAATATATATGTTATATATACATGTCTCAAATATATGTTATATATGTCAACATATGTTACATATATCTATTAATATATGTTGTAGATATGTGTCAACATATATGTGTTATATATGTCAACATATATACACATATTTTATATATAGATATAGATATACACAGATATAGATAGATTTAGATATAGATGATATAGATATAGATATAGATAATATAGATATAGATGACATAGATGACATAGATAAGACACACCTTCATCCAAATCTTGTTTGGCCAGTCTTTCAGATGTGGGCCCCACTTGGTCCTCCTCAACTAACAAGGGAGAGGCATGATATTATGCAAAGTACCTGTGTCCAAAGATGAAAGGGTTGGTGTGGGGCCAAAGTCCCTCACTGACCACCTCTGTGACCTTAGAGGGTTGTGTAACCTCTCAGAACCTCAATTTCCTCAGTTGTAACATGGAGATAATAATCGCTGGCGATCCTGTTACACCCCCTGTGGGCCGGGCCAGGCTGGGCTCCCAGAACTCCTGGTTCAGAAGCAGAGCCCGAGGTCTGGGGAGGGAGGCACTGTGAATCCTTCTGAGAACTTCTGCCCGACAGGGAGGCTCTCTGACAGGGGTGGGACATGCGGGGATCACTCAGGAGTGAGTGGAAAGACTGAGCCAGGAAGCAGCCTGAGGGAGGAGAGTCGGGAAGGCGGGCAGGGGTGGAAGGGGCAGGCCTCTGGCCTCCATCAGCCTCCCTTGTGCAGCCTCCTTGTCCTGAGGACGGGATCGCAGAAACAGCCACCACCATGAGTGCCCTGTGCATCTTGGCTTCCGGGGACTTCCCTCCCCGTCACTGAGAATGGCCGCCCTCCTCTCAGCTCTAGGGCCATGGGAAGAGCTTTGCTGATGAGGAGAGCTGGCCACCTCTTGCCTCTGACCCAGCAGCCCCCAGGGTGGAGCTGCACACAGAGCCCGCTCCTTCATGGAGCCAGGCCAGCGACACCTTCCCGTGTCAGCTCCCACCCATCCCAGGCACTTCTCCGAACCCTCAAGGCCCTCTTGGCTTCCAGAAACAATACGGTTCCCTTCAAGTGCCAAAGAAAATAACAAGGCGGTGGAAGCGAGAGGGGAAGGGAACAGAGGGAACTGTGCCGTGCCCTCCCAGGCAGCCGATAGCCATCTCGCTCAGGCCCAGCGCGGCCCAGCAGCTGAACAATGTCAAGGCTCATAAACGTCTCTCATCAGAATGCCAGCAGAGTCCAAAGGCCCCTTAGGTTTACTCAAGCCAGAAATCAGTAGATGAAAGACTGGACTCCAGAAGGGCCCCTGTTCCCCAGGAGCGCCCGCCTGCCGCCAGGGGCCCGCCATGGGCCTGGTAGCCGGCTCCAGCCAGCAGCCAGGGAGCAAGAACACGATGAGCCAGTCTCCCTGACCCCCTCGCTCTCCTCACCCACCAGGCAGAGGCTGAGACACATTGACTCAGAATATTGACTCTTCCATCAATCATTTTTTCTATCAGTAATTTTTTGGGTTTTGGGGGGGGTTCTGGGAATGGAACCCAAAGGCATTCTATCTCTGAGCTACATCCTCAGCCCAAAATTTATTTTTTATTTTGAAACAGGGTCTTACTACATTGCTGAGGGTCTCGCCAAACTACTGCAGCTGGCCTCAAACCTGTGATTCTCCTGTCTCAGCCTTCCATGGTTAAAATTTTAAAAATAAATTAAAACGAATCTAGTTTCCACCTCCATGAGGTAGCCCTGTCACATCTATTCTATTTGTAGGACGGTTGGGGGATTTGAGAAACCTGGGGTGATGTTGACAAGGACACGTGGCACCTCGGGGTCATGCAGTGGGTACTTCGTGAGCGGCAGCCCCTGGCGAGGCAGAGAGCCAACTTCCTGGCTGTGCTCAGAGGCACCGCCGCTCTGTGGGGACGGTGGCAGGAAGAGTAGCATTTGAAGGAGGAATGGCAATGACGCCACAGCCATTCACTGCGGAGTCCAACCGGAGAGTGACCTTCCTGTCGTCCGCCAGCATGAGCCGGCCACTCAGCCTCCTCCGCTCTCGGCCTTTCTCCTCGGATGCCTCGTCCTCGGGCGCTCTGTCGCCTCTCTCTCCACTTCCCCTGTCTTCTCTGCACTGGTCCTCTGAGGACCAGCCTGGCGGGATAGGAAGAACAATGGCTTTCAAGTTCAGACTGGAATTCAAACCCCAGCTCTGCCACACACTGACCATGGGGTCTTAGCAAAGTCCTCTAGGACCCTCAGGTTCCTCATCTGTGACTTCCTAGGGGACAGGAACCAAACACGTCTTATCCACCACGCATCACTAACACACAGTTTGTTGCATGCACCAAGTAGGGGTTCAATGACAATGATAGCATTAAAATAGGCCAGGCTCTGTTCTAAGTATCATTTTGTTTTGTTTTAGTAGTACTGGGGATTGAACACGGGGGCATTCTACCTCTGAGCTACACCCTTAGCCCTATTTTATTTTTTATTTTGAAAAAGGTCTTGCTAAGTTGCTGGGGGCCTCACTAAGTTATTGAGGTTAACCTCAAACCTGTCTCAACCTCCCAAGTACTGGAATTACAGTTGTACACCACCATGCCTGGCTCTAAGTACTTTTACAAAATGGGCATTTAATAACTATTGAATTATCTGGTAATTGTCTATGTACCACTCTACACTATCAATCTCAAACTTCATAACAGCCCTGTGCATCAATCATACCATCCCCATTTTACAGAAAAGGAAAGTGAGCCTTAAATGTCTCTGGACTTTACCCAGTGGGAAGCAACCAATCCTGGGTTCAGGATTTGAACCCAGGCCCGCCAGACTCCTGAGTCTATGCTCTTGGTACATGTTGTCTGAAGCCAGATAACTGAAGAGCCATTCTGCTTTCCTTCTCCATTTGGCCCTTCCTTCCTTCCTTCCTTCCTTCCTTCCTTCCTTCCTTCCTTCCTCTCTCCCTCCCTCCCTCCCTCCCTTCCTTCCTTCTTTCTTTTCCCCTCTTTGGCACGGGGGATTGAACCCAGGGGCATTCTACCTCCAAACTATACCCCCAGCCCTTTTTATTTTTTATTTTGAAATTGATTCTCACTAAGTTGCTGAGGGTCTTGCTAAATTGCTGAGGCTGTCCTGGAACCTGCAATCCTCCTGTCTCAACCTCCCAAGTACTGAGATTACAGGCGTGCACCACCATGAGGTCTGGTTATTTCTCTCCCCTCTCATTCCCTCTCTGGCCCCAAGCCCGTCTGCAGGATCCAGTCTCTCTGGCTTTTCTCTACAGGGTATATAAGGTAGCCTGGGCCCCTGCAGATCACCCAGGCTGGAGGCCCTTTCAACCCCCTGGGTGAGGGCTGAGGATGTGAACATAACCCGGGACCCCTTCTCTCTCCTCTGGTGCAGCCTGCGACTCCTACTGGACGTCAGTCCACCCCGAATACTGGACTAAGCGCCACGTGTGGGAATGGCTCCAGTTCTGCTGCGACCAGTACAAGCTGGACGCCAACTGCATCTCCTTCTGCCACTTCAACATCAGCGGCCTGCAGCTGTGCAGCATGACACAGGAGGAGTTCATCGAGGCGGCCGGCCTCTGTGGGGAGTACCTCTACTTCATCCTGCAGAACATCCGCACGCAAGGTCAGTGCAGAGGGCAGCCTCCGGAACTGCCCCCGGTACCAGGAACAGAAACCTCTCAGTAGCTGGAAGCTCTAGTGTGCTAGTCAGAGAATGTTAGGGAAAAGGGAAAAAGCAAATTGAGCACTTTGTGTGTGTGTGTGTGTGTGTGTGTGTGTGTGTGTGTGGTATTGGAGAATTGAACCTAGAGCCACATGTAAGCTAGGCAAGCACTCTACTGCTCTCTACTGCTGACCTACATCCTCAGCCTGGGTACTTTTTTTATTTTTTTGTTTTTGCAGAACTAGGGATTGAACCCAGGGGGCATTCTACCTCTGAGCTACACCCCCAGCCTTACTTTTTATTCTTTATTTTGAAACAGGGTCTCACTAAGTTGCAGAGGGCCTCACTAAGTAGCTGAGGTTGGCCGTGAACCCGGATCCTCCGGTCTCAGCCTCCCAAGTACTGGGATTATAAGTGTGCGCCACCACGTCCAGCTCCTGAGTACATTTTTTAAAGAAAAGGAAAACTAAGCCGGGCGTGGTGGTGCAAGCTTGTAATCCCAGTACTTTGGGAGGCTGAGACCGTAGGATCCGGATTCGCGGCCAGCCTCGGCTCTCTCTCTCTCTCTCTCTCTCTCTCTCTCTCTCCCTGTCTCTCCCTGTCTCTCTCTCTCTACTTAGTGAGGCCTTCCACAACTTCGTGAGACCCGGTTTCAAAATAAAGTATAAAAAATAGGGCCGGGGGTGTAGTGCGGAGGTAGAACGCCCCTGCGTTCAATCTCCGGTACCGCAAAAAAAAATAAAGAAAGAAAGAAAAGGAAAACTAAAAACACACACAGGCATTGCCCAGGATCGAGGCTGATAAAAACAAAATATTGCGGGATGTTCATAAAGATTTGAAACCATAAAGGGTGGGAGGAAAAAAGAGCTTTCTGGTTCACCTCTCCTTAATCAGAAGGGGGGGGGGAGTTAAATAGACCTTTCCTGTCCCTTTCCAGAGGAATCCAAGTAATTGGCATTTCCTTAGATCACATTCCTAATGGAAAATGCATAGAATGGCCAGCAGGTGGCGCCAGTAGCGTTATTTGACTCTCAAACACCCTAGGAGAGCTGTGTTGCTGAGCATGTTTTCTCAAACAGGAAAGGTTTTTTGAGAATGTCTCATTTGGTGTCCCTGTGTCATAGATAATAGCCCTACTGTCCTGAGTGGCTAAGTGACTTCCCCAAGGTCACACAGCAAACAGTTAATTGACGGACAGTGAGTACAAAGCAAGTGCTTTGTACTTTGTACTCAGTGCTTTGTACTGAGAAGCCAGAGCCTGGAGAGAGGCTCTACCTACCTCCATCTCCATGGGCTCTGTCTGCCCGCTGGGATGATGATACATGCTTCCACCGGCTGCCCGAGAGGATTCCGTGAAATATTACCTGGCGCAGCGTGTAACGATATACACACAGCGGATGGCAGCTATTTTCATCATCGTTAATGTCATCGAGAGGCAGAAAACTGAAGAAAGCACATCTCAGCTCAGTTTTAAGAAAGATGTTTCTGAGCCGGGCATGGTGGCACATGCTTGTAATCCCAGTACTTGGGAGGCTGAGACAGGAGGATCTGGGTTTGCAGCCAGCCTCAGCTACTTAGTGAGACCCTCCACAACTTAGTGAGACCGTTTCAAAATAAAGAATAAAAAATATGGCTGGGGGTGTAGTTTGGAGGTAGAATGCCCCTGGGTTCAATCCCCGGTACCACAAAAAAAAGAAAGAAAGAAAGAAAGATCTAAAAGTTGGCACCTTCTCTTGGAAAGGCTACTTCAGGAGACACAGGAGGTAGGAAGCTCCCTGCCAGCGGAGATAATCAAGCTGTCAATAGCCCCTATTTGAAAGGAATGCTGTGGCAGAGAAATGACCTTCCAGCTCCGCGCTTCTTTGACCTCCATTTGCTTGTCCCCTGTCACGAGTGCCCGAGGGCAGGAAAGCCAAGGATGGCCGCCCGGGCCTGCTCCGTGTGCGCCTGAGCTGGAGGCAGCAGTCCGTGCTTAGCGTGTGCCTTCCCTGAGAGGGGACAGGTCTGAGTGTCACAGCAGCTCTAGGAGGAGGCGCTCAGGGCTCTATCAGGATCTCCCAAGGGCACAGTCTCACACAGAATCCCAGGGCCATGGAGAGGAGCGTGATCCCTCCTGGAAGAGGGTGCAGTTTGGCATGGCCAGCTTGGCCAAGTGTCAAGTCAACCAAGTTTGTCTCCAAGAACCAAGGAGCCCCTGGCAATTGCTACATGTGTATATTAAAAAAAATAATAACTTGTCCCTGGTCCCATTAGCTCAGAGCTCTGTGTAAAACGAATAAGCTAAAAGCTATTTTCTAATAGGCCATAGTTGCCTCTTCTTATTCTCAGGAACTCTGGAGTCACAGAGCCACTACCAATGGTGGCACATAAGGCGCTCGCCAGGCCAGGAGGGCTTCGTGCTGAGCAGTAGAAAGTTCCCATTGCACCAGCCTGCTCCATCCTGAAGTCCCTCCGTCAGGGCTCCTCCAGCAGGTCTGTGTTTGTGACCAGAGTTTACGCAGCCTGATTGCTTTCATCTGTCATCCTGGACTAATTGCTGTTAGCGCTGCCTTTCATTCTCTAAAGATCTCCATTTGGACAATAAATTATACTAGGGGAAATTATTTAGTTTATGCCTTGTGCTACCCCATTAGGGTAGGCATGGATTGAACCTGGATCTAGGGCTCTGGCAGCATAGGACACAGAACAAGAGAGTTTAACCAGGAGAGGCGCTGGAGAGGGCTCCAGGGCCCGGAGATCTATCTGGTTTAGTCAGCATTACAGTAGAATTAAAGGGCCAGAAACATGGGGCTACTGGTCACTGGAAGGAGGGAGTGGTGGGAAAGATGGAGGGCAGAGGGTGGCTTCCAAGCATAGGAGAGGAACAGGTCCTCTGTCATCCCCCACCCTGTTTTGGTCTGCCCTTTGAGTAGAGTCAACTGAGGTGGCATGATTGACCAAAACCAATGAGGCCATGACACCAGGAATAAACAGTCACAAACATGCCCTGTTCCTATCTCTGTACTAGTAGAAATGAGTCCTCATGTTGGACACCAAGTTAGGAAACCGAGGTCCTTTGGTCCTTGCTGCTACTTGAAGGCATGGTCTGAAGCTCCTACCTCCAGCCCGGCCCAGCCCGTTCCGCAGAGGAGGGAACCAAGACCAGCCTTCCAAGCCCTCGGGGGACTCGGCACTCTCAAAGGGTTTTGTGCCTCTTTTGGCCTCTTACACCCATTCTACACCCATTCTCCCCTGTGACCAACACATAACAGGCATTTTCATCTCAAGGGATTATAAGTCCATATCAGAAACCATAGATTCAGAGCCAAACGAGAGCTGAGTGGGCACTTTGTCTCGTGTCACCATTGGGAACAGCCAGTGAGCCCAGAGACCAACTGACTGGCAAGGCCACGCAGGGCTCAGTGGCCCAGCTGAGCTCAGAGCCCAGCCCTCCTGGCCCCCGGCCAGGGCTCACTCCCCAGTGCTCACTCAGAAGATCCGAGGCCACTGGGCTACCTGGCTCCTGCTACACCTTCCAGTGACCTTTGAGAACAAGGAGGTAACCACCCCTCCAGAGTGGCTTGAGGGTGGCTCTAGCAGGGCCAGATGGTCTCCAAGTTTCCTTCTGAAATAAAACCACGCCCAGAGGGGACAGCTGTTCCCCTTCCCACAACACCTCCTCTCCCAGCCTGGCTGGGGGCAGCCAGGGCTGTGTGATATAGTTTGTGCCTTTCTTTTTCTTTCCAGGCTACTCCTTTTTCAATGATGCAGAAGAGACCAAGGCCACCATCAAAGACTGTAAGTAATCAAGCCCAAGCCGCCCATTGCTATGCCAAGGCTGCTGCTGGGCACGTGGGCGCCATCGCACTTTTATTACTCACTAGAAGGTTGATGAACGGGAACAAGCCAGGCTTGGAGAAGTGGAGAGTGTGTGTGGAAAGAGCGTGGGTGTGGGTCTGCGGTCTACATCTTGGGTCTGTGGAGGATCCATTCTCCCCGAGACTCCAGCTCCCTGTCTGCAAAATGCTGGGACCCTGCAGGGTCGTGCTGAGTTTCAGAAACAACGCACAGGTAGTGCCAGCGGTGGGGATGCTCCAAAGACTGGTATCTGTTAGCCATGATACTAGTAATTACTGGTAGAGGCCTTGCGGTCGATAACGTCTCAGAACAATCTAAGCTCACTAAGTAGGTCAAGTTCATAATCATAAAGCAGTGGAGGATCTCCAGGGGCCTCTTGACCCTGAAGATTTGCCCTTCCAGTTTCACTTTCAAAGAGGGAGAAAGTTCAGGAGAACTCTGGGGCTTCTTTTTTTCTTTTCTTTTCTTTTTTCTTTTCTTTCTTTTTCTTTTTTTGTGGTACTGGGAATTGAATCCAGGGGCATCCTACCTCTGAGCTACATCCCCAGCCCTATTTTACTTTTTATTTTGAAACGGCTTTGCTAAATTGCTGAGGCTAGCTGCAAACTTGCAATCCTCCTGTGTCAAACTCCCAAGTACTGGGATTACAGACAGTGGGGTTTGGATTTTGTTCTGAGCAGGTGAGGAAGATACTGAAAGGTTGTGATCATGGAAATGGTGAAATCCTGCCTACATTTTAAGATCTCTTGGGCTGCTGTGTCTGGGTAAGGAAGGAACGTAGGGCAGTGATGGTGGTATCCAGACCAGCGATGGGGAAGAGATGGAGGGAAGTTTCTGGAGGGGGAAGTGGTGGGACGAGGGCTGTCGGTGAGCATCTCTGGAGCACACACTCATGGAGACTCCACTAGTGACCACTGCCTGCCCTCAGCTCTGGCCACTGCTCCAGTCGGAGAGGCATATTTCTAGACTAAACTCTGGGTTTGGGTGTCTGCTGAGCCCACCTAGACGCCGGCCCTACAGGTGCTGCCATGGCCAAGACACCATGGCCTCCCCCAGGACTCCTGAGGCCTGCCTCCGGCTCTTCCTCAGCTCTGATGACCACGCATTCCCCAAACGGAAATCCTAATGTCAAGTCTGATGGGCACAAGGGTAGGTAGGAAGATGACAACTTGGTAACTTAAATAGTGAGCCCATTCTAGAAAGCCCAGGATATATGGCACAGAGCCTATGGCCCACGTGATGTTTCATGGTCTCAGACATCCCCTGACCCAGAAATGAGAGGCTGCCTTTCAATATTGATGTGCCAACCAGAGACCAACCTGGTACCCGCTGAAGGTGCCAAGGCCCCGCAAGCTGTGAGGTCATCAGAACTGGCCAGAATGAAGCAACCCCGCCCGCTCCACTTGGTCTCTTCTTTCCCCCTTTTCCCGCCCACCTGCACTGCAGAAATGCCAGCGGAGTTTACATCACACCCAGGAAGAAAGCCCGCGATCCTGGCTTCCCTGCTGGCACCTCCCTGCTCCCAAGCCTCAGAGCATCTCCACACCATCCTGGCATGGGGTTCAGTCTTTAAGGCTAGACCGCTAGAGTTAAGGGTATGATGAGTTTGATTTAGAACCCTGCCCTGCCCTTCAGGTCCCCATCCCAGTCCTTCAGGTCCCCATCCCAGTCTCTGGAGGACACTTGACTATGATTTCGGTCAACGAACAGGAACAAATCTTTTGGCCACATTTTAAGTTTCCAGTCTCAAGCCAACCAAGTCTCTCCAAATCACAGACAGCAGAGAGCCTGGGCCACGCCTCCATTCTACCCACACCAGGCACAGCCCAGCAGCAGGGACTCAGCCAAGACAGTTGTAAGCCAGGGAGCGCTGGACCCAGAAATACCAATGGCATTTGCAGAGAAATCTAATGGGTTCAGGCTGCTGCTAAAGACCCACCAGTCAATCTTGGCAGAGAGTTCAACTTGGGGACCTGCCTTAACATTGACATTGAAGTAATGACTTCAGCCCCTCTGCCTCTACCCCTGCCACTAGCCAAGCATGGCCTTGAATCTAATCAAGCCATGAGTACCTTCCAAGCCACCACGGTGGACCTGGAACAGACAAAACAGGATGCTCTCCAGCCAGAACAACCATCCCATAACTCCCTCGCTCCTAAGTTCCCCAACTCAGTTGACCTGCCCTGTGTTCAACCCATGGGACCAAAACCCTCCCTCCAAAACACAAGGGATCATACAAATTAAAAGGGAACTTTTTCCTCCACTTCTTGCCATTTTGGAATAGACAATAATAGCTTATTGTCTACTTGCAGTTAATAACTCACATTTGTTTATCTTTATGACTCCATTTGTTTTCTCTCTTCTTAAAAGATCAAATCAAAACAACAGATCAGTCTGGGGCATACATCGTAAGGGTGGGTGAGATTCACTGAGTGGCAATAGAAAATGCTCAAAATAATCTTAGCTAATAATTATTCACTAAGTGAGCTGGGATGGTGGTGCACACCTGAAATCCTAGTACCTGGGAGGCTGAAGCAGAAGGATCTCAGGTTTGAAGCCAGCATGCGGTAACGTAGCAAGACCCTGTTTCAAAATAAAAAATAAAAAGGGTTGGAGGTGTAGCTCAGAGGTAGAATGCCTCTGGGTCAATTCCCAGTACCACACACATAAAATACATATATAGTATATATATATATATATATATATATATATATTCATTAAATGTCTACTGAAGCTAATATGAAAGACTTGATAAAGTAGTAGTTGTGAGCATTAGCTTTGGAACGGGAATTTCTTGTGTTCGAGTCCTGGCTTCACCATCTAGATAAAATTCATAAACTCTCTGGGCTTCCGATTCATTCTCAACAAAACGGAAATTACAATAATATCACACAGGGTTGTTACAGGACTAAATGAGATGCTATAAGTGAAGCAATTAACAGGCACTTTGCGCTTAGTAAACACTCCATTAAGTATCAGCTGTTAGTAGAAAAGAAAAAGAGAAGGTTGAAAAAGAGAGATGCTTCATTCAGTATAGCATGGTAGATATACTAGACTATACGGTAGATCTGGTTAGTAGTATATATAATGGCTGTCCAATGACACAGCCAGTGTCTACTAAATACCTTGCACTGTGCTAGGTGCTGGAGGGATGAGTCTAGAAACACAAACTGCTGCCCTCTAGTGGGCACAGGTGGTGAGTACATCAATAAATGCATCATATAATAAACTCTGGAAGGTGGTTTTGAGCCAAGATTGAGGTAAGGGTGTGAACCCACAGATATCCAAGGAAATAGCATTCTGGGCATGGGGGGCTGGGAGGAAGCACGTGCAAAGGCCCTGGGCATGGGGGGCTGGGAGGAAGCACATGCAAAGGCCCTGAAGTGGAATGTGCCTGAGTGTTTGGGAAAGAGCCAGAGGCCAGAGTGGGTAGAGCAAAGCAAGCCAGAGAAGAGGCAGACATTGGATGTGGAGCAGGAGGGGCAGATCTGGTACTGTCATTTTTTAAAACATCATATACTACTTTGGGACAATGTGTGTACAGGTGTCTCAGATTGCCACTTGCAGTCTGAGTTACATATAATTTAACTCAAAATTAACATCTTGCTTATTAACATGGGTGATTTGTGTGTTGGGCTGGGGTTTTGCCTGGCCCGTTCATCCTTCAACTCCATGGGTGCAGAGACCCTGCCTGTTGTGTTCACTGTTGTATCCCAATACCCCACCCAGAGCCCAAACTGTGGCAGGTCCCCAGGACTGAGCATAAGCACTCTTCCAATGCACGGACTGTGTCTCTGGCCTCTTTGGCCCTTCCCTCCACTAATCACCGCAAAGTGCCTAGCATGGCGTCTTCTACCGCCAAGGTGGTCAAATTGGCATCTACTATTTCTGTGTGAGCGGAGGTCTGCCTGTGGCCTCTACACTCCTTTCCACTACTACAAGTCATTCTCTTTCAGATGCTGATTCCAACTGCTTGAAAACAAGTGGCATCAAAAGCCAAGACTGCCACAGTCACAGCCGAACAAGTAAGTACAGAGGCGCCATTTTTCATTTCTAGCTTACGACCATTCCCGAGACCTCGTAATCTACTTTAATAACCCCTGAGACTAAACACGGGAGTGGGACCAGTTACTTCCCTAGGAAGGTAGCAGACTTGTGTGTAGAGAGCAATCATTCCATGCTAGGGAGGTTCGGAGGTTCTAACCACTTGCCATGTATTAAATCATCTCATCTTCTAACCTAACCTATGACACAGGTACTTATTATCTCATGTTACACATAAGGTAACTAGAGAGATGACAATTACAAAGCTAGGAAGAGGTGAATTCGGGACCCAAAATCTAGGTGGTTGGACCCCAGACCCCAGTGTTACCCACAGTATATTGGAACAAGAGAAATACCAACTTTTCCTGAAAAACAAAATTGCAGAATAGCTGCAGGTGACAGGATCTTAACACAACCATCCTGCCTGTCAGAAAGGAGAATGAAAAAGATCAGCCAGGCATGGTGGAGCCCGCCTGTAATCCCAGTACTTGCGAGGTTGAGACAGGAGGATTGCAGGTTCAAGGTCAGCCTGAGCAACTTGGCAAGACCCTGTTTCAAAATAAAAAATAAAAAGGGCTAGGGATGTAGCTTGGAGGTAGAATGCCCCTGGGTACAATCCCCCATACCAATAAATAAATAAATAAATAAATAGATCATATGATTGTCATTTCCTTCATTTCATCAGAAATAATCCATAGTTGAACCACAGTGTCACCAGTCAATGTCAATTTGGGGTCTCTGTATTGTGTGTTTTGCTACTGCTTTATTGGAAGACAGGTCACAACTTAGAAACGTTCCAAAGTAGAACACTCAGACAAATTATGAGAAATAGCCCCACAAATAAGCAATTCTCATGGGTATAATGAGAAATTATAGAATTCTTCTCTTAAAAAAATTTTTTTTTAAGTAGCTAACTTTTTTCCCCTTCCCCAAAGGCCTCCAAAGTTCTCACTTATGGGAATTTGTGCGAGATTTGCTTCTATCTCCCGAAGAAAACTGTGGCATTCTGGAATGGGAAGATAGGGAACAAGGTATTTTTCGGGTGGTTAAATCAGAAGCCCTGGCAAAGATGTGGGGACAAAGGAAGAAAAACGACAGAATGACGTATGAGAAGCTGAGCAGAGCTCTGAGGTAAGTTAATAGCATAAAACACCATGAGCCCTCAAAGACCGGTTATATAAAGTGGCCAGCCACAGAAAATTACACTATTTTTGCTGTTTTTTACTTGATAATGGAAAGGTCATGAGACAAAACTTGGGTTCTTAGTTACAGGTGGGATTACAGCTTGTAAACTGAGACACCATCCCTTTCATGCTTGGCAATATTCCCCAGGGATTGCTCTAAACCCGGGTCATCCCGCACACACAAAACACGTTTTGAGCCGAGTAGGCTGAGGTTCAGTCTTCAAGATGTCTGGGAAAGGTTTAAGTGTAAGTTGATAACGGGGTGTGAAAATACCAAGGTAACCCAAGACCAGCCCTGTACCTGAGAGGAAGGAGGAGTGTTTACATTCTGTTGTTTTCCTGGGGTGCAGGCCCTTCCTAAGTTTCTTTTCTGCTTGTTTTCACAGATACTACTATAAAACGGGCATTTTGGAGCGGGTCGACCGAAGGTTAGTGTACAAATTTGGAAAAAACGCACACGGGTGGCAAGAAGACAAGCTATGATCCGGCTCGAGGCATCAAGCGCATTTTATGGATTTCTGTCTTTTAAAACAATCAGATTGCAATGGACATTTGAAAAAGTCTTTTTTTTTTAACCTGAAAATGTGCTGATAAAATTTTTCCACACCTCAACTTACGTTTGGATTCGGTTGTTGTCTACTTGGGGGTGACGGCAGCAACTCTTAAGAAACCTCCCTCACCCCCAGGAGAGGAAGGGATGATCTTTTGCGATAACCTTGATCAAACATTATTTCCCTAATCAAGCATTGCAGAACCACACTCGCCCATGTAATTGGTGCTGCTCAGAGGACAGGATCCAATTCCACCACTACACACCCAAGACTCCCAGTTCTGAAGGGTCCAGCGGTTTCAGGTGGTTAACTGTGGCAGCTCATAAAGGAAAAAATGAAATCATGATTAGTTTGTAGTTACTAGTAGGAGAGGTTGAGATGTGAGACATATATATATACTTTAGATTTTAAATCATTACAGTCAAATTCCATAGAAAAGTTTAACAAAAGAGCTAAACCATGAAGCTGGGACATAATTGGATTTAGCATAAGTGAACGGCAACTTCTCTAGCTGGAGCATCCTTTTGACTGCTTGGCAAAACTCCCACAGCCGTCCTTCTGAAGTTACACACTTCAAATTAGCCACATCGTTAATTGTGACTGACATTATTCCCCTGTTCATCCTAACTGGTGGCTGGCATCAGATGTGCAAAAAGTTAGTCAACAGGTGCACGTCGATTCCCAAATCACTGCTATTTCTGTGATTCCAGCCATCAACATGATAAAATCCCAACTCATTGATTCTGATGGCAGTTAAGGTGTTAAACCTTTAGAGAGCTGGGAATGTCCCACCCACCTGTAATGGCCAATTAAATGGTGAGTCTCTTTTGTTCTGTCTTCTTAACTGATGTGTACTCAAGTTCTGAAACATGTTTCCTTGACAAAAATAGCAACAGTGAATTTAAACCAATGAATGTTCACGGGCTAAGTCTGCACTGACATTTTCATTGTTCGCTGGTCTGTACGTCGTTAGCGACCTACACCTGGGTGGACTGCCCCTAGGACTTGGACTTCGCCAGAGCTGGGATTGTCAAGTGACGAGGCACTGAACCGCCAACAGGCCGCAGACCTCCATACTTAGAGTTTAACTTCACAAGTAACTTGTTTTAAAAAAAAATGTGAATTACTGTAAAATAATCTATTTTTGGACTCATGTGTTTTCCAGGTGGATATAGTTTGTAAACAATGTGAATAAAATATTTAACATATGCAACTGTCTCTATATTGTTCAGTTCAACATGGTAGGCTCAGCAAAGCATTGACATTGATGATCCGTTTCCTAGAAGCTGGGGAATGGAGATTTTTAAAGAACCCGAAAAGATGCAAGAAATGTATGGAGTGATCTTGCGCATCACCTTTAATACCATAAAACAGAGCTTCACATCACAAACTAGAGCTCATGGGCTAACATAACCAATGATGCATTTGTGTTTGATGCACTGTGTGTATGCATGTGTATGTGTGTGTGTGTGTGTGTGTGTGTGTGTGTGTGTGTTTTGAGGTTGTGTTTTATTTCTCATTGGGAATTGATTACCTTACTTAGAAATCAAGAGATTTACATAAAAATCTAAACTTCTAGCTGTTTTTAAAAAATCAGACCTAGCAACACTAGTTTCTCAGTCTTTTGTGGCATGAATTGCCGGGAGCTAAGTTGAAGCTCGGTCTTTAGACAGAGCATCTGGTCCCTCCGTACCTCTTTCCAGATACACTCAGCTTTGCTCTTGCACTATTGTTTTTTGGTTTGGGTTTGGGTTTTCCATACATCCAGAATGTGTTTACGTTTTGAATTTGGGACCCCTGCCCTGGCCATCTGAAGACTTAAATGCCATGTTAAGGGACTGGAGCAAAGCCCACGGGGAGTTGAAAGAAGAGAGTGTCCAGGAAGCTGGAAGTTAGCTAACAGATGGAGAACTAGGAGCTTGGAGGTGAAGACCTAGTGGCCCCCACAAGCTCTGGGGAAGGGCAGGCACATGGGTGGGCAGACCCGCTGGCAGTGAGCAGGACGGAAAAGGGACCATACTGAGAGATGCTGCTCCCCATCCTAGCACAAGAAGAAATCCAGAAAACAAACACTTAATTTTCAAAGAGTTTTCATTTCACACAACAAACCAGCATCCCCTCTGTATTAGCTTCATAGGGCTGTCCATGACAAATTACCAAAGCTGGTGACTTAAAAGAACAGAAATGTATTCTCTCCGTTCTAGAAGCTACAAGTCTGAAATCAATGTATGGCTAGAGCCATGCTCCCTCCCCAGGCTCTAGGAGAGAATCCTTCCTGACTCTTCTAGATTCCCAGGGCTCCAGGTATTCCTTGGCTTGTGGCTACAAAACTCCAATCTGTGCTGCCGTCTTCACATGGCCTACCCCTCCTCCTCCCTTTGTCTCTCAAAAGGACACTTGTCCCTGGATTTAAGGTTCACCTGGATGGATAATCAGGATAACCTCATCTTGAGATCCTTAACTTAATGACATCTGTGAAGACTTTTTCCAAATCAGGTCACATTCACAGCTGCCAGGAGTCAGGACGTGAGGGACCATCATTCAACCTGCCAGGCTCTTTAAAGCGGGAGTTCTACTTATAGCTCCTTAATACAATTCACTAACGAACAGAAAATACTGTACTTTAAGCAAACAATATCAAAGCAAATGTCAAAAAATGAAAACAATGTTATTGAACAGTTGAATGAGGGAACAAGTTCTTCCCGTAAAAAGGATCTGCAAGGAAAATGGATGGAATTAAGGAAAAATTTGCTAAATGAGATTAGCCAGTCCTAGAAAGTGAAGGGTCATATGTTTTTACTCATATGTGGAAGCTGGAGAGAAATTGAGAAACAAAAAGGACTTCAGATAATTAAGGGGAGATACTAGTAGAATAGTGGAGGGGGACCTGGAGAGGGAGGTGGGAGGTGAAAGGGAATTGATGATGGAAATAGTTCAAGTAATCCTATGTGCATATATGAAGCTATCAATACCAATGTTAATATTACATATGGGGAGGAGGAGGGAGCGGGGTGGGCCCTGGGGGGAACACACAACAAGAGCTGTGGGCATGTGTATTCCTAGCACTCTGAACCTCACTATGATGTATAATTATAATGCACCAATAAAAATTTGTTATAAAAAAGGATCTGCAATAGTTTTCCATAGCAAACTGTCAGTCTATTAATATGTGGTTGTTTAAAATTTTCACAAATTGTATATTATTTTATATAATTATCACTATGAACTATGTGAAATCTAAACAGAGTAAGAAGGGAAGAAGAGCATGAGGATGGTGATGAACAGGGAAAAGATGGCTTGGCCAATGGACTAAAGGCTCCAGTCGTGCTGAAGAACTAATGGGAAGGGAAGTCTTCAGTAGATTATTGCTCAGATACATCCAGTCACATGTACACATCACCTCCATGGGTAGAGAACACTGCCTTGCCCTTTGCCTCGGGCTGGGCCATGTGACTCGCTTTGGCCAACGGGATATTAGTGAGCATGATATGAGCAAAGGCTCGACAAGCACTTGCACAAGTGGGACCGCATTCCTGCACTTTTACCATCACTATCGATCAAAGGAAGAGAGCCATGTGACACAGCGCTGCACCAGCCAAGCCAGCCCAGCTGAGCCCAGCCAGATAAGCCGGTCTCTAGCCAACCCGACACATAAGGGTTATGCGATTGCAAACACGGAGTTGTGAAGTGGTGTGTTACAAAGCAAACGCTATGCAAAGTAGGGGACGAGGAGGACTGAGCTGGATAGATGTGGTGGTCGAAGCCAGACATAGTGAATGATCATCACGCAACCCTAATGTGAGCAAAACAATTATTGGCCCCATTTAGAGAGGAGGGAAGGAATACTTAGAGGAGGGAAGCCCTTGCTCAAGTACTACAGGTAGGAAATGGCAGAGCTTGGATTGGAATCTAGGTCTATCTAAGTCACAATAATATACTGTCTCTCGCTCATTTCATCCTCCTTATAAATTTGGCTCAGAAACTCTTAGGACATATCTTAATGTCACTGAAGAGGAACATAATCGGCTAGGAAGTAAAACTTAACTGGGGGAAGTTTAACCATACCAGTGCTTATCTTTGAAAACCACAACAGGAGGTCTCCAGGGCAAAGCGGGGCACGCTCAAGTGTCAGATATTTACATACATAATAGAGACATGTCGTTTTAACTACAAACTTATTTCTAGACTACATAATAGAACAAAGCAGAAAGCTGTCTAGAAACTCTGTCATTATATATATAATCAATATTCAAATAGCCTCCAACCCTATTGTCAAATTATTACTTTTTTAGGAGCTTATCTCATAGACCTAATACTATACAGAGACAGCTATAGTGAAATCACTTTATTGACAGTATTCACCATTGAGTGCCAGTGGATAGATTTACTATGTCTATAAACAGAACCATTTCAAAGCATACTCAAATGCAGGAGAATTTAGGCAGGAGAGTAAAAAAGTTGGTGCTAAAAAAAGTGAGAGTTTATATCTATCTACTAGTGGTCTAATGGTTTTCTGAAGTCCCAATTTCAAGAAATTACTGAGAGTAAGTTCAAACTGGTTCTGAGATGAAGAGAATAGGGCTTGAGGAATATGGGTTTTCATTTAGTATTCAGAATTCACCTTCAAAGTCTTCCATGTAATTTTTTAGCATGATAGGCAAATGAATTTTTAAAAAAGAAAATAACTAGTAGTTCTGAGCAACTTATTTTAAAAACCTATAAGTGGGTTAACAGAGAAGAGACCTAAGTAATTTTCAAAATTATACTTGCTATTTTCTCAGTGTTCCAGAAGGCTGTTCAACAACTACTCATTTAAACAAATAACATGGTGTCCTCATGATATTGGTACTTTCATTTCTAAGTATGAGCATCTGAAGAGAGATGGTGTTCAAATTATCTTGTGGCATTGTCCAAGTGATATAAAGAGTTGAAAGAAATCAAACACCATTTCCTTTATTCTTACATATTATTTTATTGTAAAAATGTAAGCCATTACAAATCAACCTGTTGTATAATCAATGCTGTATTATCATAAACATAATTTCAAGTGAAAAAATTAATCTGATCAATTACAAATAAACATTAAGCTAAAATGGTACTAAAGTTATTTTACGAATGAAAGACATTGATGCATTAAGTGTGTTTTCCTATAAGGACCTTAGAAAAATAAAAATTTCTGAGTGGATCATCTTTATCTTTTCTTCTTATATAATTATACTCATATTTTTATTAATAAGCCATGAGGTGATATGTAAACATACCAATTTGACCAAGATTTTTTCTTTTTTTTTTTTGCGGTACTGGGGATTGAACCCAGGGGCATTTACCTCCGAGCTACACTCCCAGCCCTATTTTTTATTCTTTTATTTTGAAACAGGGTCTCACTAAGCTGCGGAGGGCCTCACTAAGTAGCTGAGGCTGGCCGCGAACCCGGATCCTCCGGTCTCAGCCTCCCAAGTACTGAGATTACAAGCGTGCGCCACCACACCCGGCTCAAGATTTTTTCTTATCAAATAAAATCATACTCCTAGCTAGAAACTTTCCTAATAGTCATTTTAAATGAATAATCCAACTAACAGTCAAATGCAAATAAGTGTTTCTTTTAAATGATCGTTAAGCCCTAACCTTTATTTTCCCCTAGGGAACTAGCATTCAAAGTCATTGTTACATTATTTGCTATAGAAACCTGGATTAACATTTTAAAGACATTAGCTCACATTAGCGCATCTAGCATAGAAGAATCTTCCATCTAGCGATGAGTGGGTTACAGACAGGTGTGAACATCGTGCTTTGCTTCACAGGCGTGAAGTCCCCAGCCTCACAGGTTAGCCTTCTCTCTTGCAGCCAAGTGAGACCCGGGCTGCACATAGGTATGAATTGCATTCTGTTTTAAAAGTACAAGACCAGCAGGTTAATTAACTCATAAGAAGCAGCAACTTGGTATTTGTCATCACTTTAATCTGTACCCAAATGAAAATAATAATCCAGAATTCGTTCACTTTAAACTGTCTTACTGCACAGAGCTAAAATTAAGAGTCTGTGTTTTGCAGGTGAGTTCCTTATGCCCCCAGTGAATTTCTGAACAGCTGCTTAAGAAATCTATTAGTTGCACGGAATGGTCCTGGAAAGAATAATGCTAAATGGAAACCAAACTATGTCTAATCTAACAGAGCGCACGCGTCCTCCGCCATGGCCAGGCTGCTCTGGGCTCACCTTGGGTTTCTCCGTGTTGTATTTGTCCAAAAGAGCCTGGATGCGGGCCCCATAGTCAGGGTGGACATCACTGAAGTTCTTGACCTAGAACCAAAAGAAAATAAATGTCAGCAGTACCTAACCCCTCCTACACCACTCTCCAGTGTCTCTGTTTCCCGGTGTTTATTCACTAGGGGAGGAGGACATCTCGGCAGGAAGCAGACCCACAGAGTTTAACGACTCAGGTCTTAGAGTAAGGCTTGGGGGTCCAGTGACAACCCTCCAATGGCTGAGCAACGTGAATAAGTCACTTAACTTGCCTGAGCTTCAGTGTCCCCCTCAAGTGAGAAAGATAATTACACCTATGTGGTAGCATAAAAAAACAAATATTTGGTCATTGTTCTTTGTTCCTGGCACAGAGCCCCTGAAACCCCTGGAAATGACTGTCTTTGGTTGCTACTGAGATGACCCATGGGGGGTCACAGCTTCAGGAGAGAGCTAATGTCAGAAGGACCAAGCATGTGATTAGAAGGTGAGACACCCAGGGAAGGGAGAGAGGCTGGAGACTGTTCAATCACTCTTTGCTGTTGTCTCTAATATGCGCAAGCTAGGGAGTAATTGGGATACCAGAGGGACTCCAGACAATGGTGGAGAAGCCTCAGCGGAGCCAGGGAGGTGGTCTAAGGGAAGGGGAGAGGGAAGAGTGAGGTTCATTAATGGAATTACTACCATCGACTATGTGTACATATGAGAATATACCAATGTCAATCTCAGTACTCTGTATTGGAAGGGGGGGAAATGGGGAGTTGGGGGGGCACCAAGTGCTGTGTGCATGTATATCACTGTCAGTAAGACTTTCATTATGATGTGAGATTATAATGCACCAATAAAAGCACATTTTTTTAAAAAAAATCACCCTTTGCCAACAATTTAATCACCCATGCCTATGTAATAAAATCTCCATAAACCCCTAAAAGGTGGGTCAGAAACTCTGGGTTCGAGTCAGGTGTGGTGGCGCATGCTTGTAATCCCAGTACTTGGGAGGCTGAGACAGGAGCATCGCAGGTTCGCAGCCAGCCTCAGCTACTGAGTGAGAACCCCCGCAACTTAGTGAGACCCTGTTTCAAAATAAAGAATAAAAATAGGGCTGGGGATGTAGCACGGAGGTAGAATGCCCCTAGGTTCAATCTCCAGAACCACAAAAAAAAAAAAGGAAGAAAGAAACTCTGGGTTGGTGACCACACGGAGGTGAGGGAGGGTGGCACACCCGGAGAGGCCAGAACTCCAAGATCAGCCGGCACACCTGGCCCTAGCCATCACTTCCACGTGGCTGTTCCTGAGCTGTGTCCTTCATAACAAATGGGTAGTCACAGGAAAGTGCTTTCCTGAGTTCTGTGAGCCACTCCAGCAAGTTATCGCACCTGAGGACGGATCACGGGAACACCTGCATTTGTAGTGGGATTTTGCAGAAGTGCACGTGGGTAGCTGGGACACCTCCCTGGGCATCTCAAATGGGAGCAGTCTTGAGGGGGTCACCCCTCTATCTGTGTGTTCTGACACTCACTCCAGGGACTACTGTCAGAATTGAATTGAGCTGTAGGGCACCCAGTTACCAACAGAGAATTATAGGCCTGTTTGTTGTTGGGGGAAAAAAACACACACACAAGCAATCTCATAGAATATTATGAGAAAAACACACATGAGATGAACTGCATTTACTACATGGAAAGAGTTGACCTCAGAGTAAGTACTGAACAAGTTACAGTGATCTGCATGAAGAAATGGGCCAGGCGCTGCCTGAATTTACAGTGAAGTATACAAAGGCACTGGTACCTGCCAGGCAACTCCACGTCCTCCGGGCAGGACCTTAGACTGGGCCCAGCACACAGCAGGAGGGGAGGCGTCACCAACCTCATGAAGCCTTAGAGTGCCAGCACGTGTAACACAAGACCACACGGATGCAAGCCCAGTTCTGCTACTTACCAGCTGTCTTACCCACTTTCATCAGAAAAATGAGATAAAGCTGCCCCACCTATGTCACAGGGCAACCCTCAGTCTGGTTGTTGAGCCCAAGCCCTTGAGCACAGCTGACCCCATGAACAGAAATCAGCAATCAACAAGAGCAGCACAAGGAAATGGGAGGATTCCTAGACTGACAAAAAGCTTGCACCTGAGACAGGCCAGGAAAGCAGAAGTCAGAGGGCTTCTCATAGCTCCCTGAGCAGCCATCAGAAATACCCTCACCCTTAGCTCAGAAGGTCAGCCTGCCTTTTGGAAGTAGCCCAGTTCTCACCCCAGAAAACAGACAAGTTTCTAGGTTGCCTCTGAAGGAGGGTCAAAGTGTTATGACATGAAGCCTCTGGGCAGGCATCAAACCACAAAAACGGAAGCTTTATTTCCTCTTTTTTTTGGGTAAGCTATATTTCTTATCATCTAAAGCTTGAGTAAAACAGTGGGAGGAGCCATATTTTGAAATCAAACATTTAGTTGTATTTACTGTCTTGCACAAAACTTGGCTGCAGTTGAATTCAACAGTTTAAGAGAATTTCCCCTGATCTCAACTAAATTATTACACATTGCACAAATAACTAAGGGTCAGCAGACATGTCATACCAGATAAAACATGGTAAGAAAAATAATCAAAGGCTTATTGAGATTATTAATTTTTTTTTTCCTTGAAGGTTATGACTTGAGCTAAGGCTCAAGTAAAATAGAAATGGCACTTCCTTGTTAAGGATTCTCCCACATGGCGGCACTGTCTCCTTTCGCCAGCAGATGTCACCCGTCAGCTTACAGAGATTGACTCACCGCTTTCTTCTGGATGAAAAGCTGTGCGTCTTTAAGGTGGCCAGCAATATTCTCACACAAGCGTCTCCTCTCCTCTTCATTCAGCACGTTCGTATAGAACGTGCGCACCTGTTCAGCAAAAAGAGCGCAAAGAATCAAATAGTTTACCAGGAATAAAACTCATCCGATATGCCACTTTTGAAATACACAATTAAAACCTTTTTAAGAATAACTTAAAATGATTACTGAAATAGTCATTCATCTTGAGTTCTTCACTTTTGTTTTAAGCAAGACAAGAGGAATTCACTTATTGATAATAGTTCATAACTGCTTTTAAATAATGTTCTTTGTAGTCACTTCTTATACATTTCTTATAAGGCCTACAATTAAATAGCCTATCACATTTTTAATGTAAGTCCAGAATGTGCAAGTTGTCTTTGAATGTAACTTTTGCATAATACAACTTTTGTTCAATTTGCCCAGAACCATGAAAAAGAAAAACCTAATTCATTTATTTACATTTATATCTGTAGTTATTCAGGAATCAAGATTTCTTGGGCAATACTGATATTGATAGTGATATTTTGCTTGGATTATTTGGCTTACTTCTGTAATGAATATCAAGAGATTAAAATGAAAAATAGGAAATTAATATCAAGTATATAAATTCTAGTAGTCTCAGCTCAATTCTCATATCAACCATTTCTATGTTGTAGCTATGATTTTATTTTATTTCACTCATTCATTTGACAAATATTTATTGAGCACCTATAATGTGCCAGACTGCTCTAGGCACTATCCTATTAATATTTATTTATAAAGTCCAATTATATATATTATTCAAAGTATCAAATTCATAAAATCTTGATATAAATCAATTTTCTAAGTAATGAAATATCAAACTATAATTACATTTTTTAAAAATTTGAGGAAGTTTAAATCTGATACCAAAGTTTAAAAATCAGATTTTCAACACAATCTAATGAAAATATTGCACCCTGGGGATTTCCTCAGATCTATCTCCGATTCACTAATTCTTTCTTCAGCTATATCTAGCATAGTATAAAATGATCCCTTGAGTATCTATAGCTGTTTAATTTTTATTTCAAAGACTGTACTTTTGGTTTCTAGAAGTTTCTACTTGGTTCTCTTTCAAATCTACCTGGGTTTTTCGTTTGTTTGTCTGTTTTCACATCCTAATTTGTATCTTACACATATTAATTTTTGTATCTTCTTAAATCTGTATATATGCTTATTTTATAGCCATTTTCAGGTTCTGATGTATATGATTCTTCCACCTATGACACGAGTAATTTCTCGGAACATTGTATTTCCTTGTATGTATTATAATTTTTCCCTGTGACTCATCTTCAAAAGGAGTCATCTTCTATAGAAGTATCAAATGTGCCCTATCTGTGAAGATGTCTTCATGTGGTGGTTTTCTCATCATCTCTGCAAAGGCCTATAAGTGTTTACTAATTTACTTATTTCTCGGTTCAGAGTTTCCATATGGTTCTAGGTGGGACTAGAATAAACACCCCACTTGAGCAGGGCAGAAGAGAAAGACCACCAATTCCTCAGAACTGATTGCTTTCATCCAGAACCCACATGCTTCCAAGCTCACCCTCAGTTTGGTGGGTAATTTCTCAAAGAGAGTGCTCTTTCCTGGTCCTCACCAGTATGCCAAAAGACCAGTTCTACCTCTCTGCAATGCATGAAGCCTGCAGCCTTAAGTGTGTGTGTGTGTGTGTGTGTGTGTGTGTGTGTCTTACTGGGGATTGAACCCTGGGGCATTCTACCTCTGAGCTACACCCAGTCCCTTTTTCTGTTTGTTTGTTTTGAAATGGTCTCTCACTAGGCTGCTGAGTCTCACTACATTCCTGAGGCTGGCCTTGAACCTATGATCCTTCTGTCTCAGACTGCTAAGTAGTGGGATGACAGGTGTGCACCACCACACCCAGCTTAGTCTCAACCCTTAACTCCTTGGAGGCATCAAATCTTCATAAAGGGCATTTCCACTCTAGTCATCCTCAGAGATCTACACCTTCATGTTCACTCACTACCATGATTCCATTTTCATCCCTAGGACTTCAGGATGATGTCATTTCTAGCTGTGCTGTATTACTATTTTTTATTTATTTAATTCATCATGTCTGTGTGAGAAGAACGGGCTCCTGTGTCCTGTCACCTCATTCTACCCTCTTGGACTAAAAAGAATTTGTTACTGCATTTCCAGTGGTGCACTGTAGCCAGCTTGTCATGTGAGCAGACTGTCACATTTTTAGAAATTTTGTGAACAAGTTAATAAACATGGCCTTTATAAAACTTGAGTTATATAAGCTTAAAACTTAAAATTAACAAAAGAAATACTCAAAACACATAACTTTCTAATTAATACATATCAGCTATGGTTTTGAGGTTACTCATGTCTATAGTATTTCTATGTTGAAAATAGTACAGAACACCACTTCCCAAAGCCAAGGTTCAATGAAATCATGTTGGTAGCTTAAAATCTGCACTGGGGAACAATCCCACCATGAAAATCACAAAACAAACAAACCAGGGTTTTATCCCCCAAGGAAACAACTGTTAAATATTTGTAAACACACCACTGAATAAAACCCATATAAAATGCTTGCTCTTTCAGAGATTTGATCAATCTATGGTTTTAAGAAGTTAAAACTTAAAAAGTGCCCATACATATACAAAGATAAATAGCATACCTCGTTTAGCATGTGGCCTAAGAAAACTACATTGTGAAAAGCATGAACATTAATACTTATTACCCAAGCCTAGCTTCAGCATTCACTATTGTTCAGGTAAAGGCAGGCTGGGACTCTGAAGAAGTCAAACTGAAGGACTCTACAGTGATGTGATTTGCATATTTTATGCCTGGCTAACAACCACCATCTCTATCTAGCTCAGTCACTCACTAAAGAAAGGCATGGACTCCACAAATATGACAGCTGTTCTATCTGATTAACCAAATAAGGATTCTGAGCCACTTTACCAGCTCCACACTTTAATCATAGACCATTAATGGCAGGACCAAACTTCTCTATAAAAAAGTGTCATAGTTACTAGTCAATACAAAGTAAGGTAACTTTTTATTAAAATAAGCTTTTTAATTTCAGTGTAACATGACTGCAATAAAGGGCATCAATCATAAGTGTGAAGTTCAGTAATGTTTCAGTGAACACACTGTGTAGCAACCACCCAAGTCAAAATGAAACTCCTCAGAAATCCTACCAACGCCCGTCCCTGTCACTTCCCTTTTCTCCTCCCCAAAGACAATTTTTTGACTTCTAGTAATAAAAATGTGTTTGGGCTCTTTTTGAAATTTATATAAATGGGATCGTACAGTCTGTATTCTTTTGTCTGGCCTTCCTGTTCAATGTCATGTTTGTAAGATTCATCTGTATTATTGCTTTATTGCAATAGTTCATGTATTTCCATTGCTATACACTGTGAGAACATACTATTGTTTATTCATTCTTTTGTTAATGAGTATTTGGGAACAAGAACAGTCTTGTAAATGTCATATAGGGACCAAATGTATACATTTCTATTAGGTATCAACTTAAGAGTGGACTTGCTAGGTCAAAAGGCATGCATACACTCCGCTTTTACAGACAATGCCAAACCAGTTTCCAAAACAGCTGAACCAGTCTATACTCGGGTGAGAGTTATTACTCATTCTCATAACAGTATGGCCAACCTTTTTAATTCTAGCAATTTTGGTACATGTGTAGTGGTGTCTCTTTTTTTTTTTTTTTTTTTTTGAGGTACCGGGGATTGAACGCAGGGGCGTTCTACCTCCGCACTACGCCCCCGGACCTATTTTTTATACTTTATTTTGAAACCGGGTCTCACGAAGTTGCGGAGGGCCTCACTAAGTAGAGAGAGAGAGAGACAGGGAGAGAACTGAGGCTGGCTGCAAACCCGGATCCTCCGGTCTCCGCCTCCCAAAGTACTGGGATTACAAGGTGGTGTCTCTTTGTGGTTTTATTTAGCATGTTCCTGATGACTAATGAGGTAAACCATCTTTCCATGCTTTTCAGTCATTTGAAAAACTATCCTCTTTGGTGAACTGCCTGTTTAAATCTGTTGTCCATTTTTCTATTTAGTTGTCTTTCAGATTGTTCTGGAGTTCCTCAAATATTCTATATATAAATCATTTGTTAGATGAATTGCAAATATATTTTCCACTCTGTGTCTTTCCTTTTAAATCTCTAAATGGTGTCTTATGAGGAAGAGTTCCTTTTTCTCTCTTCATGATTCTTATTATCTACTGCTCTATCTTCCAATTCACTAATCCTCTCTTCAGCTGTGTTACTCTCCTTTTAAGTTCATCTACTAGATTCTTAATTTCAGTTGTCCCCCATCTTGATTTTCAGTCATAAGGTCTTATGTGTTAAATATACCTGATAATTTATTACTGAATGGTAGACATTTACATATGAGACAGTAGAGATAATCTGAGGATCTATTTTCTGCCAAAAAAGATTTATGTTTGCTTCTGGCAGACAGGATGGAGATCACCTATGATATTATAGTATATATATTTTGGTTTTGGTCCATGGTTCCTGTCTCATAACCTCCTCCCCAAGGCACACCAGAGAAACTAGAATTTCTCTTCCCCAAGGCAGGTCATAGAACCCTAATCTTCCCTTCCCTGCCTTGGAACTGGCCATAAAAATATTCTCTGGTCTATCCTTGTCTGAAAGTAGGTCCTAACAACCCTCCCTCATTCCAGAAGGGCCATGCCCCATACCCAGGAGGGAGGACTGCCGCACAGAGAGGCTAAGCAGAATGTGAACAGACAGGCCTTGCTGGGTCTCCCCACTCAGTCTAGTAGCATTATACAGGCAATGAATTCTCAGCAGAACCTCAAAAGAACAGGGTTCACAGGGCTGCCAGATAGCTAACACAAGGTTGTTGAAGGGTGGCACTCCCAGAGAGGGCACGGAAGCTCTGTGCCCCTTCTCCCATACCTCGCCCTATGCATCTCTTCATCTGTAACCTTTGTAATATCCTTTATGGTAAGCCAGTAAATGTGTTTCCCTGAGTTCTGTGAGCCATTCCAGTAAATTAACTGAACAAAGATGAGTGGGGGGTTGTGGGAACCCTCATTTGTAGCCAGTCAGTCAGAAGCAGAGGTGAAATGACCTGGGGCTTGAGGCTGGCCCTGGAAGCGAGGGATGGTCCTGGGAACGGAACCCTCAACCTGTGGGATCTGACCCTATCTCCAGGTAGTGTCAGAACTAACTTAGAGGACTCCTAGTGTTAAGGTTTGGATATGAAATGTCCCCAAAGACTCACGAGTAGAGGGTTTGTTCCCCAATGCAGCAGTGTCCCCAGGGGGCGCTTTGGGGAAGTACCTGGATCAGGAGGACTCTGACCTCATTAATGGATTAATCCACTTATGGATTAATAACCAGATGGCCTTAGGGAAGTGGTGGAAATGTTAAGAGGTGGGGCCTAATTGGAGGAAGTAGGTCACTGGGGTATGCCCAAAAGGACATCTTTTTGTCCCTTCTTCCCCCACTTCTCTGTCTCACCTCATGCCCAAAGCAATGGAGCCAGCGGAACAAACACTAAAAAACCTCCGGATCCTTGAGCCAAAAGAAAGCTTTCCTCCTTTAAGCTGTTTTTCTCAGGTATTTGCTACAGAGACAAAAAGCTGACGATCCAGCTAGTGTCCACACAGAACTGATTGCTTGCTTGCTGGTGGGGAGAAATCCCCACACCTTCTGAGACCACCCTAGTCTATGATGATTGTGGCAGTTTAAGAACAGAAGAAAAATGGTTGATCTTTCCAACACATCACCTTAATCTCATCTGAGACGGAGCTGACGCAGAGCTGTTTCAGATTTTGTGAGGGCAAGTTTATTTCAGGTTTGCCCTGGATGTGTGGCCATGAAAGGATTCCAACTGAAGCCTGAGGTGGTCGCAAGAGGCTCTCTCCTCCTTAGCAGGCCCTCAACTCCAAGTTTTATCCCTCCAGACCACGAAACTGCTATAAACCGCACTCAGCATCCTGACCAACGCTCACATGCTACTAAACGCCTTAAGAGGAGAGGGCAACAAATGTCAGGCTTGCCTCTCGGCACTAATTTTCCCTGCACTTCTTTCTATCTGTGATCTTGGTTCATTAAATGCTTGCTTCATTAGTTCTCCAATGCCTTTAGCCAAATGCTTTTTGTATTTTACCTAGCATCCCAGTGTTCTCCATACAAGGATGGGTCTGATACCAGCAGGTTTGCCATAGCCAGAAGTGGAAGTCCAAATGAACCATTTCTAAGAAAATAAATCTAAATCTTCTTATGTGTTTACCACATGACTCTTTACACAATTATGCTACGAATCTATAACAACAATATCTGGCTGCTTAAAAACATGAGTCCTGCCGGGTGTGGTGGCACACGCTTGTAATCCCAGTACTTTGGGAGGCAGAGACCGGAGGATCCAGGTTTGCGGCCAGCCTCAGCTCTTGCTCTCTCTCCCCTATCTCTCTCTCTCTCTCTCTCTCTCCTTAGTGAGGCCTCCGCAACTTCATGAGACCCAGTTTCAAAATAAAGCATAAAAAATAGGGCCGGGGGCGTAGCGTGGAGGTAGAACGCCCCTGCGTTCAATCCCCGGTACCGCAAAAAAAAACATGAGTCCTAGCCCAGCACCGTGGTGCTCGCCTGTAATCCCAGTACTTGGAGGCTGAGACAGGAGGATTGTAGGTTCGAGGGCAGCCTCAGCAACTTAGTGAGGCCCTCAGCAACTAGTGAGACCCTGGCTCAAAAATGAACAAATAAATAAAAAATAGGGCTGGGGATGTAGCTCAGAAGTAGACTAGTCCTGTGTTCAACCCCAATACTGCAAAAAAAAATATGAGTCATAGTGATAGAAAATCTTTCAATAAAATAAGTAGGATCATATGGTAAATTGTAGGTATAAGCACTAGCCTCATTATTAATTTTTACAGGAGTTACATGAGCTGTACTGTACCTGTGACCCCACACAGACAAAATTCTTTGAGAGGCAGTGAATACACTGTAATATACTTGATGACACTGCACAACTAAAAATAATGCAGTTACTATCAAAGGCTTGCAGAGACTATTTAAAGTTCATCTAAGTATGGTTTATATCCTACAATAAAGTAATTCACATGCACACAACTGCCTTTCAAACAAAGATATCCTCACAGTGAATTAATTCGTGTCATTAAGTATATTTTACTTGGAATCCACATTCTCAAACTGAGAAACTAAAAATAAGTTCCAATTTAATTTAAATAATAAGTTTAACATAATCTACCCACACGGAACTCTAGAACAACTCTACTTTCAGCCTGATTCTTTTGTTGTGTGTGGCGTAAGTTGCACTGGACACATGACTGAGGCGGCTGCCCATGGACAAGACCTTAGACACAGGATGAGCATGTGACTGGGGCAGTTAACTGCAGGCAGATTGCCCAGGTCAACCTCATTCTCCCTAGAATCTGATATTAAGTACTGAGAGAAGGCAAGAAAGGTGGGGAAGAGGAGGAGGAGGAGGCAGTTGTTATACTTACAGAAAGAATCTATAAAGGAGAGTTACGCCATGGTTATGGCAAAGTCACAACGGTGGCACAAGAGAAGTCATGAGGCACAGAGCAAACATGGAAGGCCACCACCGGAACACGCGATTAGCAGTGGAAAGCAGCAGCGGTCAGCTGGGGAGCAGCTGGGCACACGCAGGGCTGCCCTGCAGGCTCCAAGAGTTATTCTGTTTTTATTTTTGTTTCTGGTACTGGAGATTGAACTCAGGGGCATTCTACCTTCGAGCTGCAACCCCAGCCCTTTTTATTTTGAAACAGGGTCTCCCTACATTGCTGAGACTGGCCTTACACCTGCCATCTTCCTGTCTCAGCATCCCAAGTACTGAGATTACAGGCGAGCCTTACCACGCCCGGCTCCTAGAGCTAGCTCTTTTGGCTGCCCAGTCCTAGTGCCTGGAATCTGGGCTGACCTGCCCAGGTGCTCAGATTTGGCGGTGCTTATGCTGTACCGGCCCATTTCTTAGTTTTCATGTTTCCCCAATGGCCCCAACTGTACCCCTTCAATAAAGCTTAGGGTAACTGAGTCTCCACATCTCAATGGAGAGAGCAGAGTAACAACTCTTCAACTCCATCCAATAAATGGTCTGATTTACTATTAGAGATAAGTCCTCCTGAGTTCAATGTAGACACATTCGACACCTTAAGAGGTGGAAAAGGGCAGGCATCGACAAGGAGGATCAGCAAGTGACCTCCATGGCATACAAGGAGCTGTTACCTGAGTGACGTTATCCTCGTTGGCACTGTTGAAGCGCTTCACGTCTGAGGAGCAGTGGGAGTTGTGCTCCAGGGCCAAGTGCTGCTGTTCTGGGCCACTGAAGCTGTTGGGGTAGTAGTTGGGAGCACCACCTTCAAAGGAAAACAACAGACTCACTTGGGAATTTGTAAACTGAAGCCAGCCTGCAAGTCAGTCACTTATGCCAAGAAGTAAATTCAAGCGGTAATCAAATACACGTGCATTTATACGCAGACATAAACACACCACACACATAGGATTTTTCACTTCACACACTTGGCTACAGGCAAGAGTCGTAGAGAACCCTCCATCTTCTAAATGCGCACAGGCTGCCTCGCCCTGAGTCTATACAGAGAGATCTCCAAGTCCATTCCGACAGTTCAGAGGGTCTCAGCTGTACAGTCTCCTGATGCTTACCTGCACCAGGGTAAATTTTAAAAGATTTGATGTCACCATTGAGATCAGACCCAGAGACACACTTCAAATTTGAGTTTCATATGGACTTGGGCTCCATTCAAACATCGATTCACAGAACTCTTGGGAGCAACCTGAAAGTTCTAATCCTTTTCCCTCAGTTTACAGACCAAATATGGAGCTCCTAGATATTAACTGATGGTGTGAGTCACCCACCCAGTAGTTGGTGGTAAATATTGTGGGATCCAGAACTCTGCATTTTTTGTCTCTTCCAGCCCAGTGTACAGTGTATTTCCATTATAGAACTCTATTTCACTGTTCCATAAATGTTTTTAAGATTCTCAGAGCATCTCTCCTCTACTGACTATGATGACTTTGATTCTAGCTTCACTTGTACATTCTTCCACAAATAAGTAAAAAAAAATTTTAATTTCATATGTGTAGCATGTCAACACTCATTTGTCTGGACTTTATAGAAAGAAATAGTGACAAGGATAATCAACATTTTCTATGACTGCTGGAATAAATTATAAGGGTTTTTTTTCATTTTGGCATATATACTTTCTTTTTTTTTTTTTTTGTGGTACCGGGGATTGAACGCAGGGGCGTTCTACCTCCGCGCTAC
>PVJS01018588.1:14252-34804 GCA_004027185.1 Glis glis | reverse complement strand
ATCCTCCGGTCTCCGCCTCCCAAAGTACTGGGATTACAAGCGTGCGCCACCACGCCCGGCTCTGACCACAATATTATACGTACATTTTATAAATCCTAGCTATCTTTTAAGTCACTTAATATTTTTAGTTTGAAATTCATTTTAAAATTAAAAATAAAGATAAAAACAAATGGAAGATAAATTTATTTGGAAAGTAAACAACAAATAAATAATCCATTATAATTTTTGCATGGTATTTAACCTCACATTTTCTATTAAATACCCTCTTAACATATATCTATTACATGTATGGTTTTAAGTTGTGTGTGTGTGTGTGTGTGTGTGTGTGTGTGTGTGTGTTACTGGGGATTGAATCCAGCAGCATTGTGCCTCCAAGCTATACTCCTAGCCCTTTGCTGAGAGTCTCACTAACTTGCTAAGATTGGTCTTGAACCTGTGATCCTCCTGTCTCAGCCTCTCAAGTACTAGGATTACAGGCATGGGCCACCACGTCCAGCTGGTTTTAAAAATTTTAAGCTATCTGTCCATCCTGATATGCTGTAATTTTTCCTAGAATTGAACAGTCTGCCTTATGGCAAGACTGTAATATATATTTTTGTAGATGCAACTTTTAGAGCCAAAAATTCCTTTCTGGTACAACTAATATTTTAGTAATATATTATGTCAGTAGAGAGCTATGTTGATATTTTGATAAGAAATAAATGATATAGCAAATTAACATTATACTTTAAATATTGAAACAATTCTTAGTGACCAGCTTTACTAAAAAATCAATATTTAAGAACATTTGTATCTTAGTAGTTTTAGTGTATTTTCTGCATAATAAGGTTCACATGTGCATTTGATTATGTCTTGGATCTAAAGATACCTTCAAGGGACAAATGACTGAGTTTTATGATTAGAATAGGAGGCAATCTAATTTGGTTTCCCCCAATTATTTTTTTCCATTTTAGTTATGCCTAAGCCTGGATAGTAATCACTAGTACATTCTATCTACAATTAAACTACTAAAAACAAAATTCCAGATACCACTAACTCAGCATACATTTATTATTTACCTATTAGATCACAGAAATTGGCACTGAAGAAAATAAAATGAGAAGATTTGTAGAGAACAATCACAACTTTGAAACATCTCACACCCCTTGATGTAATTCCCACAAGTTCACCCAGCCAGTAGTGGATCCAGAATTGTGGTCCAGATTTTCTGACTTCAATTCCCATGCTTTTAAAAATCACATTCCACATCACATAAATACTCTGATATATCTTAGTAAGATGTGAAAAATGGGACTAGATGATTGGACTACTTCTTTGCATATATTTTTCTGCATGTTTCCAATATAAATTATTTTGCAAGTTTGGAAACATTTAAGGGATCCTGTTTCCTACCCATTCATCTTAATTATGACAGATCCGGAGGAATAAGACATTCCAGAGAACTGCTTAGACAAGGAGTTATTTATTAACAGAAAAAATGAAATCAGAAAAAAAGCACTGGGGTAAGAAGGCATAAACAATTCATTTATGCTTTCTGAATCTATACATAACTATAAATTCTCAATGGAGGGATTATTCCCCACTTTTCCATTTTTATCCAATATCCTTAGTGTCTGTCATTCATAGCTTAGCCTTTTTGCTACTTATGTTGGAGCCTGAATGTGTCCTAGTTTTGGGGAGCCAGAGAGCGTCTCTCTGGATTGAAGGAAGCGTCTCCTTTCACACGACCATTCGATTTGGCTACTTTTCTTTATGCATAACCTGGTTTAGGCTCAAGAGTGTACTATAAATGAAGGTTGCCTTTTTAAATGTTATATGTAAATTTAGTGTCCAGGTTCCTGGAGCCAGTCAAAATGTCATAATAACAGAAATATTCCTAGTAAGAGAAAAATGGTTTTCAAGTCTGTCTATAACGTGGTATCATTGATTCCAAATCCCAGCATTCCAAAAGCATATATCATCTCATAGAATTTGAGTTGAAAATTTTCTGCCCTGATCCATGAGGGCAGAAACCTTTATATTAGAACCTTTCTAGATTACCTTTATAAACCTAATGGTATCGTCGCAAGCCAAGACTATTTAGGAGTGAGGACTTCTCTAAGTCATCTCTGGCCAAAGATAATGCTCAAAAGCAAATAATTAAGCCAACAGTAATTAATTTGGTAAAGAAAACAAGTATAAAAATTCCAGGTAAGGGACCGGCTTCCAAGAGAGCAAACTCTAGAAGAATATTAGTTTAGCAGTTCTTTTTCATAGGCAGCAAGTGGGCAAGGGAGAGAGAGAACAGGTAAAATGTGCGTGGGGCACCTGAACTCTATGATGCTGATAAAACACGTGACGAAGACACGATGAAAAGCTAACATTTAGAAAATCCAGACAGTGAGTAGACGGGCTGAATTATCCTCTGCCTTTCTGTAGTTTTAAATTTTCATTCAACAGGAAGGAAAGAAGGGAAGGAAGGAGAGATAAACAAGGGATTCATTGTTATTTTTATCTTTGAAGAAGGTAGGAGAGAATCGTTTTATTTCAAATAATCAGAATGAGATTGTTATAATAATAATGTAAAGTGGGTAAAAAAAACATGAAGAGTAAATAGAAAAATAATGTGACTGACAAAGTGATTGGATAGGTTTTAGGTTTGGGTTGTCTGGCTTTTCTTCATTTAGGAGAATTAATTGCACCTGTGAGCCTGTACGGAGGGAAGAAGAGCATTAGAGCATTTGAAGCAAATACCTATTTTATCATAATGCTCAGCAACTACTATAAGATTTGTCTCCTGCCAGGCATTGTGGTGCACGTTTGTAATCCCAGTGCTTGGGAGGCTGAGACAGGAGGAGCACAGGTTCACAGCCAGCCTCAGCTACTTAGGCCCTCCGCAACCTAGTGAGACCCTGTTTCAAAATAAAGAATTAAAAATAGGGCTGGCGATGTAGAATGCCCCTGGGTTCAATTCCTAGTACCGCAAAAAAAAAAAAAAAAAAAAAGATTTGTCACCTTTCCACTTAAGACAAAGGGAGGGTCTGTGTTTGAAATTGGCTTTCTGACATCTGAGAATGGTAAAATCAAAGAGATGTGCTCAGTGTATAACACTGGAGAGGAAACCCCAGCCACTCCCCACCAGGAAGGTAATCATGCCATGTCCTATTAGCTAATCCTCCAGTGGAAAGGATTACGTTGAGGACATTGGTAAGCCCTCGCTTCTCATCCTCGTCATACTGGCCTTTCCCACTCAGCTGTCCAACTGCTGAGACCCTCTGTGTGAGAAAACAATTTGACTCTGATGAGAAAACTGATTTTATTTCACTTTTATTTTTCCTTTTAGATAATAGGTCTTTCTAATAGACTATGAATATATCAGCGATTGTCACAGGCTCAATACCTGTATTTTTATTTAGGTAACATCTTGGACACACATTTGAAAAATAACATTCTTTGCGATCACAATAGTGACTCTAAGATTTTTGAAAGTGAATGGAAATGAAGAGCATCATGTTGAGCAAAATAAGTCAGACTCAGAAAGATAAGTGTCGTATGTTTTCTCTCATATGTGGAAGCTAGAGGGGAAAAGAAAAAAGTGTCTGAAAAGTAGAAGGGACACTCTTAGGGTAGAAGAAGGGGCTCAGGGGGAGGGAAAGGGGAAGGCAAGGGGAGGAATTGGGTAGAGAAGTTTCTCAAATTATATGAATGTATGAATAGGGCACAACGAAACCCACTATTCTTTGCAACTAACATGCACCAATAATAATAATAATAAATATTTTTATAATATTTTGAAAAATAGACAAGCATAAAGGAAGAAACTAAAAGTTACACATAATCCTATGACTCACCCTCTACTCAAACAGTAGTTTTTTTTTTTTTTTTTTTTTTTTGTGTGTGTGTGTGTGTGGTACCGGGGATTGAACCCAGGGGCATTCTACCTCTGAGCTACATCCCCAGCCCTATATTTTATTCTTTACTTTGAAATAGGGTCTCACTCAGTAGCTGAGGGCCTCACAAGGTAGCTGAGGCTGGTCACGAACCCGCAATCCCCCTGTCTCAGGCTCCCAAGTACTGGGATTACAAGCGTGAGCCACCACGCCCAGCTTTCAAACCGTATTTTGATATATATATATATCTATATATATAGATATATATATAGATATATATATTTTTTAGGGGTTTTCCCCTACCTGTATATATTTTTTAAAAAGTGGAAAGTCTTCTGAATGCACAATTAGGATTGCTGAAGATATTTTGTAATTTAGTTTTAATATTGTGTATATATATTTTTTGGGGAAAAACCATGTTCAGGTTTTTTAATTAACTCTTTGGTCACCAAATTAGCTGAAACTAAGTAGTGGCTTGAAGGAAAATTTACAGGGTATGATGGAGTTGTATGAAAGATAGCAGTCATTTAAAAAATTATACCAAACATTATTATAGTATGTATCAATTTGCTCCATAAAATTCTGCAAAGTTAATGTTAGAGAACATGATCAAGTTCATTGCAAATTCTGAGTGATATTAATGATGTATCTACACTCTGTGGAAACAAGGGACTAATATTTATTGAGACCCTACTGTGTGTCAAGCAGAGGGCTGAACATTTTTCAACATTGTATCACTCATATGGGGCATCTATGCATGAAAAATTATTTTCTAACTTCTATGTCCATAAAATGGGGAAAAATATGGTGTGGGTTCAAACTCCTACAGCCCAAGGAAGGACAAGATAATGTAGGTTCAAACTCCTACTGCTCAAGGAAAGAAAAGATGATGCAGGTTCAAACTTCTACAGCCCAAGGAAGGACAAGATGATGTAGGTTCAAACCCTACAGCGCAGGAAGGACAAGACAAGAGCTGGATTATGATAAGATTATTTAAGTTAACCGTGGAGGTTTTGCAGAAGCCATTGTCACCTGGAGCCTTCCGCTGCCAGCCATGGTCAACCCCACCTCGTTCTTCAACACAGCTGTCAAAAGCAAGCCCTTGGGCCACCATCTCTTTCAAGCTATTTGCAGACTGAGTTCCAAAGACAGCAGAAACGTTTGTGCTCTAAGCACTGAAGCGAGAGAACATGGCTCTCTGTTTTCATAGAATTGTTCCTGGATATTCACGTGCCAGTGTGGTCACTTTGCACTCCATATTGGCACTAGCAGCAAGTCCACTGATGGGGAGAGATTCAATGATAATGGCACATCGTGAGTACACAGGTCCTGGCATCCTGTCAATGGCAAACGAAACGCTAGACCAAACAGAGACAGATCCCAGTGTTCATCTGCACTGCCTAGACCCAGCGATTGGCTGGCAGGCACGTGGGCATTGGGAAGGTAAAAAGGGCATGGATGTGATGGAAGTCACATGACGGTGAGCAGGAAGCTCACCACTGATGACTGTGGACAGCTCAGACATTTGATTTGTGTTTTGTCTTAACCAACAGACCTTCTATAGCTCGGGAGAGAAGCCTTCTACCCCACCTGCTTGCAATATCCCATAATCTCTGTGCTTTAGCTGAACTTGTTCTTTAGGTTTCACATTTCCCTTACTCTGCTTCAAGTCTAGATAGATTGCAGAGTTAAGTTGATGATTATGAAATAAAAGCCAAGTGACAAAAACAAATAAATTCACTGCTGAGTCAAGGTAAACCGTATAGCGCCTTTATTTTCCTTTTCATTTGAACACGGAGGCAAGGCCTTAGTAAATAGTCAAAGTTGATCTTCTGTTGGGTAGGTTTTTACCTTACAAGAATGCAGTGTAATTTGTGTGTAAATAAAACCTATCCTGTGCACTGCCGTACCAAGGTTGCTTGGTGCGTGACACTGCTTGCTGTCAAGAAGTCTCTGCCTTCCGCTGATCTCTAGGTAACAGAAGATGCCTCCGGAATTCGTTTCCCTAAAGTTATAATCAGAGATGCTATGGGCTCGCATCACAAGTCATCCCGATGCAAAATGGCACGTGATTTACTGCACAGTCACAGGAAATACAGATTCGATCTGGTTGGTGACAAGTTGAAAGCTCCATTTTGCTGCCTACAAACAAAAATATTTGCTGCTTGAACATTGTTTCATATACATCCCCTCTCCTGGGGATTGTAAGTTAAGGTATCTATAGACATAGTGTTGCTCTCACATTGGTGATTATCACATTTATCCTCTAATTTACTAGAAAGAGACATAACAAAATTTCCATGTGTCTGCGAAGCTAATGCCTTTGAGAGTGGTAGGATATTTCTCGATATGAGTGCTTGTCTTAATTATAGTTAACTTTTTTTCGGCCTTCCCATTTATTATTTCTCTGGAGCCTCATGAAAGAACTCTCTCCTGGACAGGTAGTCTTTTAAGAACACAGACTCTGAATCTGCTGGTGGAAGGTTTGAATTCTTAGTTTAAAGCGCTAGCTGTGATACTTCGGGCAATGGTTTTAACACCTCTAGGCCTCATTTTCTCTACTGATACAAAACGGGAATGATAATCGCACCAGATTTATGGGACCTTTATGAAGGTTAAGTCAATGCATACCTAATTCTTAACACAATGCATTCTTCCAAGAATGAAGTCCTTAGAGTTGGGTGTGGTGGCGCACGCTTGTAATCCCAGTACTTGGGAGGCTGAGACCGGAGGATCCGGGTTCGCGGCCAGCCTCAGCTACTTAGTGAGGCCCTCCACAACTTCGTGAGACCTGGTTTCAAAATAAAGTATAAAAAATAGAGATGGGGGTGTAGCTCGGAGGTAGAACGCCCCTGGGTTCCATCCCCGGTACCGCAAAAAAAAAAGAATGAAGTCCTTAGAACAGTTGAGGGGGGCAGGGAGGAGGTGGTGCGGCAACACAAAGGAGAAAGACGCAAGTAAGTTAAATAAGACACTCGACTAAGGCCACAGAGTTGCGGAACTGGAGTCAGACCAACCATTCTCATTTTGGTCTTTTTTATAATAGGCTGCTTGACTTTCTTAATTAAACACATATGTGTATATGCAGCAGTTGGCTTTTAAATGTGAAGTTTTGTCAAAAAATGTAATTACTATGCATATACGCAGTATCAGGCATAGTCGTAGGCAGTGGCGTTGCTACAGCTATGGGCCAATCACATGAATACATACAACTTGACTTCTACATTCAGAATACTCCTCCCGAATACTCCCTCTTTCAAAGGAAATCTTAGACTCTTGGCCCATACCTTGCTTCAAGTTAGGACGCTGTCAAAAGGTGGGCATTTACTCAGACACTCTGCTTCCCTGTTTATAAAAAAAGAAATAATAGCACCTTACATGCAGAATTAAAAAGATTAACTTAGATGCTGCATAGGATGTCCTTAGCACAGAGCCTAGTACTATTAAATTCTTAATATATGTTAGCTTATTTTCTTCTTAATATATGTTAGCTTATTTTCTTCATAGCTCTTTAGAGCTCTCTGACTATACACCCTGAACTTTATTTTTGTTTTGTTTTCCCTTACTACATTTCTGTTCCACAGAAGTGGGGACCTGCAACAGGACTGGACACAAAACAAGGGTCCTCCTAAGAGGACCTTGTAATTAATGAATACATTAATAATGGTACATTATAATGGAAAAGATGAAGGAAACAACCTCCATACACAGAGATGGAAGAAATAAGCTGTATTACCAATTTTTCATACAAAATTCTAGATTCATCACTAATCAGCATTTGTTTAAAAGGAGCAGAAGCCCCCAGGGAGTCAGCTTAAACAATTATACACAGTTTTGACAGAGCCCAAGCGGGTTGGTGAGTGCCTTTCTCTTCACTGTGGGTGGGTAGAACTGTGTCAACATACCTGTCTTTGTTTGGGGTGCAAGCTAACTTCAGTTGTCCAAACCTGGCTGGTGTTCACAGACCTTCCCCTGGGATTCCTTAGTGTCACAGTTCCCAGTGTCCTGGTCCCATTCCAAAATGGAGTCCAGAGTTTCAGTTTGTCAAACTCAGTTTAGATGCCTTTGAAGACTGTGCCTGTGTGCACAGTCTTCTGTGCACAGCCTCCTGTATGCTTACGAACATTAAATGAGTTAATATGTATGAAACAAATTACAACCGTGGCTGGCACAGAGCAACACTCATAAATGTCCCTTGTCATTGTTGTTATTATCATCCATTGATTCAAAAAGAATTTATCGAGTACCTGTTATGTACCTGAAGATGTTCTATGCACAAGATATACAGAGGTGAGCTAACCAGACCCGAGATCTGCCTTTGTGGAGCTTAGGGGGATGGGAGAAATGAGACTTAAAAAGAAAACAAAGCTGGGGTTTGTCAAAAGATGGACAGAAGCCGGGCGTGGTGGCGCACGCTTGTAATGCCATTACTTGGGAGGCTGAGACAGAAGGATCGCAGGTTCGTGGCCAGCCTCAGCTATTTAGTGAGGCCCTCCGCAACTTAGTGAGACCCTGTTTCAAAATAAAGAATAAAAAAAAAAAAATAGGGCTGGGGATGAAGCCCGGAGGTAGAATGCCCCTGGGTTCAATCCCCAGTGCTACACACACACACACACACACACACACACAAAGATGGACAGGGCATTAATTAAGGACATTTGTTTTTGTAAGGTAGATTAAGTTAGGGTAAAAGCAAATTGTATATTGAGCAGAAAAGTGAATGATGGTGCCTAGACAGATGGCTACAACTGCACTCCTGGTGAGGACAGGCCCCATCTGCCTCATTAACACTGTTGTTCCAGTGTTTTGTGAAAAGCAGAGGGCTCATGAATCACTTGGTTCATGTCAGCTGAATGAACAAGTCAGTGCATGGATTTCTGAGAGGGGGCCCACTGTGGGTTCTGGGTTTAGACTGTGCACAGATACGATGCAAGCTCTACCGTCTGTGGATTCTGTGTGTATGTGACAACAACTGGGTCAGAACACATGCAGGTGGATGTGAGGATAAGAAAAGGCTATGAGCGCCTGTGCACATAGAAGTCAACATATATGTACGGGAACGTGGAAGGCAAATCTTTGGATGTGCATTTTTAAGCAAATCTAGGCTTGTGCGTGGACCTGAACGTAGGGTTCCAAGGGAGGTAAAGTTGGGCTTGAGTCCCTGTGTGAGGTGTAAGCCTGGGGTTTTGTTGTATGATGGACAGGGGATTGATTAAGAGTATTTCGCAAGGCAAAATCTAGGCAGGTGTGCTTGTCTATGATATTGTGAGGCAAATTAAGGTTGGATCAAAAGCCAAATTTAAAATGGCGTATATGAGGTAAAAATGGGTTTGTGTGAGTCAATTATAAGCTTTTTGTGCTTGTCAATGAAGTTAGATGGTCTTCTCGCTCCTGTGTGAGCAAGTGTGTGTGTGCGTGTGTGTGTGTGTGTAATCCAATGCAGTCATTTACTATATGAAGGTGCGTGTTTGTGAGGCAGATCCTGGAACTGGGTGTCATTGTGAGACAATTCCATGTTCAGGACCCGGGAAGCTGGGGTTCTGGGGTTCTGGGGAGGATCGTGAGTCGGTGGTGGCAAGTCTGAGTCTGTGTGCTTTGGCTGTAAATGAGGGCTTGGCTTTGAGATGGACATACCTGGGTGGATTTGGTTTTCCTGCAGGAGAGGGTTCAACAGATTGCTGTTTGTGAGACAAACTCAGGAGTTGGGGTGGGTGCCTAGGTGCGTCAAGTTCCCGAGAGTGAACATTTCTAAGACCTGGGACTTGGATCTAAGTAGGAAACAAGCCTGGAGCTGGTTGCATGAGCGGGGAGTGTGTGTGTGTGTGTGTGTGTGTGTGTGTGTGCACGTGCGTGCGCGCGCGCCAAGTTTGGATGTGGGTTCGTGCTGGGCGCGGACGCCGCGTGCTCCCGCGGGGCCACTTGAGGGCTGCGCTGCGCTGCGCTGCGGGGCTGCGGCGGGCGAGGGGTCCCCGGGCAGGCTTGGGAGCCGGGCCGCGGCCGCGCGCTGGCTCGCAGGGGCCAGGCAGGAATCGGAGCAGCACTGCCGCCTCTGGCGCGAAGGCTTAGGCGCCTCCTCCCGCCCCAGTCACTGGCTCGGCGCACGCTGCCGGCTGCTGCCCTTTCCGCTGCTGGGGGAGAAAGCCGGCCGGCCGCTGTCGCCGTGCAGCCATGGCCTCGGGACGCAGGGGCTGGGACAGCTCCCACGAGGACGATCTGCCGGTGTACCTGGCCAGGCCGGGCACCACCGACCAGGTCCCTCGGCAGAAGTACGGCGGCATGTTCTGCAACGTGGAGGGCGCCTTCGAGAGCAAGACGCTGGATTTCGATGCCCTGAGCGTGGGGCAGCGGGGAGCGAAGACCCCCCGGAGCAGCCAGGCCAGCGGCCGCGGCGCGGGGAGCCGGCCGGGGGCCGACGGGGACACCCCGCGCAGGGGCGCAGGCCGGGAGGAGAGCGGGGAGCCCGCGCCCGCGGCGCCCGCGCCCGCCGGGGTGGAGATCCGGAGCGCCACCGGCAAGGAGGTGCTGCAGAACCTCGGACCCAGGGACCAGGTAAGGGGCTGGGTCTCTTCTCCGCCTGCCCGGTTCCCTTCTCCAGCGCTGGCCGCCATGGTCCGGGCGCAACTTTCTCGCGCTCACTTTGCGCGGGGATGGGGGGTAGAGGGAGGAAAGGGGCATCCTTCCTTGAATGGAGGGCAGCGCGACTCCTAGTCTGATCCCTGGATTCGCTCGTGCCCCCAACTGCAGCTTCTCTGTAAGCGCACTGTAAGGGTCCCAAGCCCCCCTGCCTGGCGCCGAGTGCCGGTCCCTTCCTCCCTATCGCACCCCTGGCCCATTCCTTCTGGGTGGGTGTGTCCGCCCGGCCAGCCTGGGCTGGCCTAGTGGTTTCCAGACCTTCTCTCCTTCAGAGTAACCAACAGCACAATTGTCTTGGCTCCTCTGGTCCTAGGTTAAAATTCAACCCAGGTCATCAGGGCTGAAGGCAAACCGATGCTTTGAAAGTGGAGTCATCTCCATGGTGCCCAGATGAAAGTACAGGGTGGCAGGTCTCCCCTTTCACTCTTCAAACATCAGCTCAGTCCCCTAAAAGTTTTCTGCGTGGAGCCATTAGACTAAACACCCGAATCTCTCTGCCTGGCTTCTGCCCTGGCACGACATTTCACATCTGTGTTTGTAAAGCGTGTATTTGTGTACATAGCTTGGCATAAGACGGGGTATCACAGGGATCCAACTGTCTCTGCAAGAAAATTACTGTATTTTTGAAAATAGAAGAGAGTACGGAGGGGGTACAAGCTGCAGATTCCCTGCTATTCTTAAATGTGCCAAAGCCAATTCCTTCTGCATGTATTTTAGAGAAGCTCATGCCACACGGAACTGACTGAAGGGATGACATTGAAATCCAGCTTGCCCTGATTTATGTGTTTATTTGGTAGAAAATCAGAGCCATGGTTCAGAAAATTCAGGGCCTGGATAGGGCTGGAGGATTCAAAGTTCAAAGTGACGCTTTTGAGTTTGGGGAACAATAGTAATCAGATGCCCTCACCCCTGTCTATGTAGTGGCTGCAAAATCCATCCACATATATTATTCTGCACTAATACCGTCATGAATAACAACCTGAAATGGAAATGTCTGTTTCAGGACAATTACAGTTCATGCTTATCCAGGTCTTAGTTGTTTTTCCATGACAAGGCAGTGAGCCTGTGAAAGGACGGCATATCTCCCCTTTTGATTTTCCAAAGTTTTTAAAAAAACAAACTTTTAACTACTGATACCACCAGGGAGAGCAAGTACTGACGCTAGTGCTATTTAAAGGTGCCATGTGTGAAACAATGTCAGTGTCCCTTGGAATCACTCATTTAGTTTGTGATTTTCACACCCTCCTTTGAATGTAGGGATTACTTTAGGCCCTGTGCACACACCCTTTTAGGGAAAACTTCTGGTAGTTTGAAAGGCTTTGGCTGTTTTCTAAAGTGAAGAATAGCCCTGCATTGAAAGGTTATTGCCTCCCTTCAGGTCTGACTTGATCAGTATTGAAATGTTCCCTTCCTGGCTCTCAGGGGTGGGAGAACTGATGGAAAAGGTCAGTAACAATTGCTGTGAGTCAGTGTATTCCCTTTGCTGGAACACCCCTGATGTAAGCCAGATAATATGCCTGGTTTGCAAGACTGGAGAATGGTAACTAGAGAAAGGGAGAATGTTCCTTCTTTAAACCCAGCATTTCTCCCGTTTTCCTCCCTTTTTTGCAAACCCTATACTTTGGCTCCTAATTGAAAAATAATAATACGACCTAAGCATCCGCAGGATTTCTGGTGGTACGTGGTTATTTGTAAGTTCAGGCTTGCTGTCAGCTTCATCCAGGCCATGTTATTATCTCTAATTTGGTTGAATCACACTCTTAAAAAAACAAAAAAACCCCAAAAAACAGAGGTTATCTAGTTCTGTGTTTAATGGTTATTTCCTTGAGAATCAGGATTGTGTGTTTGGGTTTATCTTTGTGGCTGGACTGCCTGGCGCATTAGAGATGTTCAATAAATAAGTCTTAATACCTTAAACTTCTTTAATTAAGCCATTTGTTTTCCTGTATAGATGCAAAATGAGCTATGGCCTCTGCTCAAATAATACCGCCATCACCAGGGAGCTCACTACCTCATAACAACTTTTGGACAAATTTTCTAAAAAAAAAAATAAGCCCACATCTTTCTACCCATAGTTTCTATGAATTATCCTTAGTTCCATCCTGTAGAAAGAAGAATAAATATGTTTCCTTATGCTGAGATATTTTAATGATTTTTAATTATAATGGGCTGTTGTGTCTGTCTGGAAAGTTAGGTGATGCCACTGTGATCAACAGCCCTCAAACCTCGGTGGCTTAATCAAACGAAAACAACTTATTTCTTGTTCCTGCTACTTGTCCAACACGGGTCGGCAGGGAACCTCTGTTCATCATGGTCCCTCAGAAACCTAAATTAATGGAGGCTCCATGTCACATTTGTGGTGGGAAGAGTATGTGGCAAATTATACAGACTCTTAACCTCTCTTAATGAAGTGATGAACATGATGTAAGCTCACATTTCATTGACCAAAGCAAATCAACATGATGTAAGCTCACATTTCATTGGTTAAAGCAAATCATGTATCCATACCCAACTTCAAAGGAATTGGGGAGGAATGCAATCTTACTATGATCCTGTAAGACTAGGAATATTTGGCAAATAGCTCTGATATCTCCCAGATTTGGGGATGGATTGCTGGGGGAAACGCTGGTTCTGCCCTTACAAGTTTTTAATTTTAAGCATGTACCTTAGCCGTACCACAGTTTTCTCATCGGCAAAGTGAGAATAACAGTTAACTATTTTTCACATAAGTACCAGTATATAATAGTTATTGCTATTACTCTTCAATTTTTGCTGCTCTTCATATTTTTGAGGGCAATTACCACATTCTCTTTAAATTTCTCTTTGTTAGCATTATTATTCCATTTCTTCAGCTCACTCTTATATGAGCATTTCACCATTATGATTTCCTTTTCAGGTTCTATTGTTTTGTAAATATTCCTCTGAAGATACAGTGCCTAGAGCTGAACATGGTGCTCCAGATGGGACATGGCCATGGCAAAGTGCATTAGGCTACTTAATTGTCTGGATTTACACACAACATATGCTTGTGCAGTACAAGATTACACCTGATAATTAAGTATCTGTGTCCTGCCTATTGTCTCCATAATAAACTCCCTGTCATTCAAGCTTTCAGAAACTTTTTTTGCATAAGCTGCTGTTAAACCAGGATGGCCGCATTCTGTGCTAGTACAAATGAATTTAAAATAAAATGACAATTAAAAAACCCCTGAATTATAGGATTTTATTTTTTCTTTCCTCTATATTCATCATTATCTTAGTTCATCTCTCAATTCTGTTATAGTACTTTTGAACTGTAAGTCTATGACCTAGCACTCATATCCCTAACTTGGGACCATCTGCAAATTTGAGAGTAAGTACCATTTTTTTAGCACTTCCTATATGCCTATCATAAATATATACATTTTTTTCTTTCCTTTTGTAGGAAATGATTGTATAGATAAGGAAATTGAGCCGGGTGTGGTGGTGCATGCTTGTAATCCCAGTACTTGGGAGGCTGAGACAGGAGGATTGCAGGTTCGCAGCCAGCCTCAGCTACTTAGTGAGGCCCTCCGCAACTTAGTGAGACCCTGTTTCAAAATAAAGAATAAAACAAAATAGGGCTGGGGGTGTAGCTTGGAGGTAGAATGCCCCTGGGTTCAATCCCCAGTACCACAAAAAAAAAAAAAGACAAGGAAATTGAAGCCCAGAGACTAAATATTTAGTCCTAAGTTATATGGATAGTAAATGGAAAGAGCGAGAATTCAACTGATTCTTCTGATCCTGGAACCCATGTTCTTTGTGGAACAGGAGCCTCCTTCATTATTTTAATTCAAGCAGCCTGACCATTGAGCCAGCTCCTGACATGTTAATATAATAAGGATAGATCTTTCCCCAACACCTCTCGACACCTTCTGCCATCTTGGCACCAACCCATTAGTCAGGGAAGTTTTGAGACCATGTGCTCAGTATGCAAAAATAATTGCTGTGAAATCCTTATTCTTCCAAGTTCATCAAGAAGCTATCAAAATAAATATTTTAAAAATTGCTTAATAAAATGAAAATAAACTCTGTGCTGGGTGCGGTGGTGTACACCTGTAATCCCACAACTTCAGAGGCTGAGACAGGAGGATCACAGGTTTGAGGGCAGTCTCAGTAACTTAGCGAGGTGCTCACAACTTAGTGAGACCCTGTTTCAAAATAAAAAAGTAAAATCAGGCTGGGGGTGTTGCTCAGAGGTAGAGTGCCCCTGGGTTCAGTCCCCAGTACCAAAATAAGTAAATAAATAAATACCAAAAATAAAATTTGACTCTGGCATACCTAATTCTCACTCCCATCTTGAGGTAATAAGTTTATTCAATAAATCATGAAGAGATTGAATAACACAATTATTTGACAGAATAAAAATGCAATGTTCATGAGTTATACTCCGAATGCCCAATTCCAGGTTTGAGACATCACTGAGCTATTATTGTGATTCTGAACCTACCTGTAAACATTTTCTTAAGTAATGTATGTAGACTTTTCCCATGCAAGACATTCATATTCCCAAAGTCCTCCACAGTTGGCTCATACTATTTGTTTAAAATTTTTACACTAATTGCATAGAAAAGCAATTCTAAATAAAAAAATAAATATTTTTCATCATTTTCTCAGAATGCTTTTCCATGCATGTTGAGTTTTCCTAACAGAAAAAAAATTACTAAGAAGAGCATTATGCTATATGAACTGCCAAGAAAGAGCAACTAATACTGCAAAGACTTTGTCATCCGGTGAAAACAAAGTAATGGTATGATGATTACATGGGCTTGTTGATAACCCCTGATTGATGATTACATGGGCTTATTGATAACCCCCGATCAGGACCGTTAGGTCATTTCTAGTTCCCTGCTTCCTTTGCGGGCCACTTTTGTGCAACATGTTTCCTTTATGAAATCAGCAGGGTCTCTGGGTGTAGAGGGAGAGAATTTGAAACAAATAAGATGTGGCCCTTACATTTACACCGCCATTCATTCATTCATTCATTCATTTTGCCCTGGGCTAAAAGTTTTAAAAATGACTTTGAGAAATCAATGTTCTCCTCCTCACACTGCACAGTGAAAGCCTGTTGGAAATAGAATTCTAGGTTTATAAAGGCCTCTCTAGCCTTCAGAATCCATGCCTTGTAGCAAAAATGAGTTTTATCAGGCTGCTCTGACAAAGGGAAGTTTGTATGTTAGCTAGGAGAAAAGGCCGCTGCTTACCTGGCTCACAGGCCACACTTAAATCGGGAAGTATGTTTCCTTACCCAAACTTGGAAGTGTTTGAAACATTTCGGAACTTTAGTTTGACAGTAGGCATTTGAAGAACATAAAAAATGTGCCTTCAAAGTAATGCTGCGATTGGCAGAGTTCCCTCTTAGTGATGGTCTCTGGAGACCAGGTTTTGCTGATGGCTCTAGTAATGTTTAAGACAGCCAGAGTGCTGTCTGTGATAATTTCTGTCAGTGACCCCTTGAGCTGATTCTCTTCATGATTGATTTCCACTGGGTGTTATGCCTGCAATAATGTTCCTATGAGACAGTGGATAGAGCTTGCGAGGAATGGGAACGCTGACTGGAGAGATTGCAGTCTGTGACTGCCTGCTCAGCCCCCCGCCCCATTTTCTGGACGTGGCAGAAGGTTCTTTTAGGTATATAAACACTTTTACAATGAAATTTCCAGGAAAACGTAATGCTAAAATTCATCTGTACTCTCTACATGGAGTCCTATGGCATTAGGAAAACAGTTCTACTTCATCAAAGACCAATGAGAAGAGTCAGAAAACAAAACAAAACTGGATAAAGTATTACTAGTGTCAGCTTCCAGAACTAACCTTCATTTAATCTGCTGAACAGCTTGGACAAGTTACCTCTCTTCTCTTTGGTCTATGATTTCCTGCTTCCTAAAATGAAGGGGCTGGACCACATGGTTGCTATGGTAATGGTCTATAAATTTTTTGATTGTGCCGCTCCATCCCCCAATTTTTTGGAACAAGCTTCATACGCCATATGTGTGTGTGTGTGTGTGTGTGTGTGTGTGTGTGTGTACATGTATAGGTACACATGTATGTGGCTATATATTGTATAAAACACAAAAATATCATATTAATATATATATATTTTTTGCGGTACCGGGGATTGAACCCAGGGGCGTTCTACCTTCGCGCTACACCCCCAGCCCTATTTTTTATACTTTTATTTTGAAACTGGGTCTCAGGAAGTTGCGGAGGGCCTCACTAAGTAGAGAGAGAGAGAGAGAGAGAGAGAGAGAGAAAGAGAGCTGAGGCTGGCCGCGAACCCAGATCCTCCGGTCTCCGCCTCCCAAAGTACTGGGATTACAAGCGTGCGCCACCACGCCCGGCATATTAATATTTTATAACTATTACAAAACATAAGTAAAAATATAAACTATATAATAAGGAATGTCATAAAAATACAAATATACTCTATTGGTTTTTTCCTATACTCCAGTGGCTTTGCTTGTCTAATCAACTGGGTGAGTCTAATCTTGGAAGTCTAATCTCTAGACCAAAGGTAACAGTCAGTGGTTCTATATCAGTAATAGCCATTACTGAGTTTGTCATCAGCCTGAATTCTTTAGTGATATTATATTGAACAGCCTCTAAAACGGCTCAGGACTGTGGAGGGCTTGTGATGAGGGTGGAGATGAGGTGCTGGTGGGTGTGCAGGGTTCTCTTTTTCTATGTATATGTGGGGTCAGGCGAATGGGGTGTGGCTAACAAAGTCACTGTAAATACAATGAGGAGCCTGAAAAAATCCCCCTTTACCCACTGATATTTTTCTTCACCCATTTATTAAAACACAATCCACTAAATCCCAGCGATGCAGGTGCATAAGCAAAACCAAATGCTGGAGAAACAAAGATGAACCCTACAAAGCTGGGTGTGGTGGTGCCTGCTTGGAGTCCTAACTACTCAGGAGCTTGAGGCAGGAGGATCCTTTGAGCCCAGGAGTTTGAGACCAGCCTGGGCAATACAGTGAGGACCCATATTAACATAAATTAATAAATAAATAAATACTATACAAACAATAGGAAAACATAAGCTGCATTTATTCTAATCTTCCAGAGAAAACTCCATTAACCCCAGAGTGTATTTTCTCCTATCTGCATGTGTGTGACACATGTTTCCAAATAAACGGGAATATTCAGTATTTATGGGTTTAAAATACATTTTCCGGGCCGGGCGTGGTGGCGCACGCTTGTAATCCCAGTACTTGGGAGGCGGAGACTGGAAGATCCGGGTTCGTGGCCAGCCTCAGCTACTTAGTGAGGCCCTCCGCAACTTAGTGAGACCCTGTTTCAAAATAAAGTATAAAAAATAAGGCTGGGGGTGTAGCTCAGAGGTAGAATGCCCATGGGTTCAATCCCCAGTACCACACAAAAAAAAAAAAAATTCCCACTTACCAGAGTTTGGATGCTATGCCTCTCACAAATTCATTTATTGAAATTCTACCCCTCGGTAGGATGGTATTAGCAGGTGGAGGCCTTTGAGGGATGATTGGGTCAGGAAGATGGCATCCTCATGAATGAAGAGGATTAGTATCCTTATAAAAAGAGGTCCCAGGAAGCCGCTCTGCTCCTGCCACCATGTGAGAATACAACTAGAAGGCACTGTCTAGGAGGCAGATGTCAGGTATTTGCCAGACACTGAATCTGCCTTGATACTGGACTTCCCAGTCTCCCGAACACTAAAAATAAAGTTCTATTGTATATAAGAAACCCCGTTCATGGTAGTTCGTTATGGCTGCATGAAAGGCCTATGATATTACTTTAAAGATTTTAAGAAACTTTAATTTTTGGAGCGGTTCACAGCGTGGTTAAGTGGAAAATACAGAGTCCCCGTATGCCCCCTGTTCCCACATGTACACACTATCCCTCGCTCTCAAGATCCCACACCAGACCGCTACATCTGGTACAATTGATGAAACTCTACGGACACATCATTATCATTTGAAGTATGTGCTTTACGGTAGAGTTCTCGCTTTGTGTTGTACATTCTATGGGTTTGGATCAATGTATAACGACGTGTGTCCACCATTGCAGTATCTTATGGAATAGTTTTGCTGCCTCAAAGTCCTTTGTGTTTTGCCTCTTCATCTCCACCTCACCTGCAGCTCCCGGCAACTGCTGATCTTTTTTCTGTCTCCACAGTTTTGCCCTTTCTAGTATGTCATATACGTCATATACAGGTCATTCCTCGTATCCTCAGAGGATTTCTCCCAGGACCACCTGCAGATACCAAAATCCACACTCAAATGCCTTTTCTGCATTGATGGATATAATTGTGTAGTTTTTCTTGTAGCCTCTCGAAGTGATGCATTATATTAATTGATTTTCAAATGTTGAACCGGTCTTGCATAACTGAGATAAATCCTACTTGGTTGAGGTAGGTATGTAACTCTTTTATGCATTGTTGGATTTGATTTGCTGATATTTTATTGAGGAATATTTTGTGGAGGATTTCATGAGAAATATTGGTGTGTCGTTTTCTTTTCTTGTAATATCTGTGTCTTGTTTTGGTTTTACAGTAATGCTGGTTTCACAGAATGAGTTAAGAAGTATTTCTAGACTTCTTTTTTTTTTTTTTTTTGCGGTACCGGGGATTGAACGCAGGGGCGTTCTACCTCCGCCCTACACCCCCGGTCCTATTTTTTTATGCTTTATTTTTGAAACCGGGTCTCACAAAGTTGCGGAGGGCCTCACTAGGGAGAGAGAGAGAGAGAGAGAGAGAGAGAGAGAGAGAGATATAGATCGCGCACGCGCGCATGCGCACTGAGGCTGGCCGCGAACTCGGATCCTCCGGTCTCCGCCTCCCAGAGTACTGGGGTATTTCTAGACTTCTATCTCTGGAAGAGGTTATAGAGAATTGGTATAATTTATTTCTTAAATGTTTGGTAAAATTCATCAATGAACCCATCTGGTGTTGGTGCTTTCTGTTTTGGAAAGTTATTAGTTATTGATATAGATATAGATATAGATCTACTCATCCAGACTTTTTATTTCTTCTGAGTTTTGATAAATTGTGCCTTTCAAGGAACTGGACCATTTCATTGACATTATCAAACTTGTGGGCATAGAGTTGATCATAATATTTGTTTTTTTATGTTTTTAATATCATATGTAATGATATTCCTCCTTTAATTTCTGATATTAATAATTTTGGGGTTTTTTTTCTCCTTGTTTCTTAGTTAGCCTGGATAGAAGCTTATCAATTTTATTATTTTTTTAAAGAACCAACTTTTGGGTTGGTTGATTTTTTTTTCTATTCATATCCTGTTTTCATTTTCATTGATTTCTGCTCTAATTTTTGTTATTAGAAAATGAATTTGTTGGTTTTATTGTTTAAAAATGAAGAAAACTTTTCTTCTGCTTATTTTGGATTTAATTTGCTCATTTTATAGTTTCTGAAAGTGGAAGTTTAGATTACAGATTTTATATCTATCTTTTTTTATTTCTTGGTACTGCAGATTGAACCTAGGGACATTCAACCTTCGAGCTACACCCCCAGCCGTATTTTATTTTTTATTTCAAAACAGGGTCTTGCTAAGTTGCTGAGGGCCTTGCTAAATTGCTGAGGCTGTCCTCAAACCCTCAATCCTCCTGTCTCAGCCTCCCAAGTACTGGGATTACAGCGTGTGCCACAATGCCTGGCTATTATCTATCTTCTTATCTAATACATTCATTCAATGATATAAATTCCTTCTAAGCACTGCTTTAGCTATATCACTAAATGTAACTGAAGTTGTATTTTAATTTTTGTTTGGCTTGAAATGTTATTAACATTTTTGAGATTTCTTTTTGAATTTATTTAGAATTATATTATTAGAGCTCGGTGTGGTGGCTTGCACCTTGTAGCCCCAGCTCCTAAGACAGTTGAGGCAAGAGAAGCTCTTGAGCCCAGAATTTTTTTTTTTTTTTTGTGGTACCGGGGATTGAACGCAGGGGCGTTCTACCTCCACGCTACACCCCCAGCCCTATTTTCTATACTTTATTTTGAAACCGGGTCTCATGAAGTTGCGGAGGGCCTCAC
>PVJS01018588.1:0-14152 GCA_004027185.1 Glis glis | reverse complement strand
AGAGAGAGAGAACTGAGGCTGGCCGCGAACCCGGATCCTCCGGTCTCCGCCTCCCAAAGTACTGGGATTACAAGCGTGCGCCACCACGCCCGGCTTGAGCCCAGAATTTTAAGGCCAGTCTGGGCAACACAGCAAGATCCCATCTCAGAGAAAGAAAGAACCATATTATTGTATCTCCAAGTATTTTGGAACTTTCTGCCTTTCTTTTTGTTATTGATGTCTTTGCTCTGACAATGGACATTATATTATTTCTTTCCTGTTTAATATGTTATGATGTGTTTTATAGCCCAGCATATGGCTTATCTTGGCAAATACTCCATACGAGCTTCAGAGGAATGTGTAATCTTCTGTTGTTGGTTGAAGTAGTATATAAACACCCATTATTGACAGTGCTGTTTGGTTCAATTATGTCCTTACTGATTTTCTGCTTATAGGATCAGTCCATTGCTGATAGAAAGGTGTTAAAGTCTCCAGATAAATAGAGGATTCATCTATTTCTCCTTGTAGTTCTATCAGGTTGACAAAAGAAACCTTCAAAACTGAAAAGCAAGGAGGAAAACACACTGAGCATAGGACGGATGCTACCTTCTCACAGCTTGGGGGACAGGACTTGAAGGCGTACAAAACCAATGAGCCTTCTGTGTAAACTCTGTAAGAAAGAAGCGTGCAGCCTGGGGTGGAGGCAACAGTGGGTAAGATTCAGAGGCATGAGAGCCAGGAAAATAAGGATACTATAAAAGACATGGGAAGAAGAGTTTTGAATCTTACCTGGAAACCAAAACATGAACAGAAAGAACGCTAAAGTTGTAAAAGGAGATCTAACTAAAAGAGCAGATGTTTTTCTCCGCCAAAGTAGTTCCTTCAGTAATCTTTTAGAATTTTACTTTTCCCTGGATCTGGGGATACAAATGTGAAATTGAAGAGGTGAGTTCTAATGAAACATTACATATATGGAATACATATTTATACAAGACAATGTCTCTCATACTCATCGCAACTCTAAAAAAGAATGGTATTTTTATTGATATAGCCCCGTAATGCAGAAGAGAAACTGAGAATCAGAGAGGTTGCTGGAGTTCCTGTAACTATATAGCATGGAATGGACAAAGCCAGCATTTAAGCCCGAAGGCAGTGTATTGCTTTCTAGAAACTACTATGCTGTTCTCCTCTGATATGGTGGTTAGCTGAACAGAGAGCTGCATGGGACCCAGAACCTGGCACTGGCTTGACTAAGAGGACTATCCAAAATAAAATGTCTACCAATGGGAATTTAAATCAAAATAAGGAAGAAGAATTTGTTCAAGTCCATAAGGTGAACATAGTAGCTAGGGAGCAAAAACCAGAAGCTATGAGGCCCAAGAAAGAGGCCAGGTGATAGAGCAAGGAAAAGAAGAAAGGAAGAGGGCCTCAGACAGCAATCATGATATGCTGCAAGAGCTTTGTAACAATTTTCATCTGCTACTATGGCTTGCAGGTGGCTCAGCCCGACAAAGGCACCCACTAAGGGCAGATAGTATTCAGAGGATGGTACGGGAGATAGGGCTCATCCCAATCCCCATGGCCCCGCAGCACACACATTCGCTGTTCTCGATGGTCTCTCCTGAGGGCGGGGCCGTTTGGTTTTTTCCAGGAAGCTGATTACATCTAAAGAGAAGAGATGCAATGCTTATGTTTAGTTGGAAATGGGTAGGGAGGGGCTCTTTTCCTCTGGATAATATTCCCATCACCTGCCACTCAGATAGCAATAAATAAAACCAATGCAATGGAAAATTGCCTGATAAATGGATATTGATGAGAAGGGAAAGATACAGTGGATGAATGATAACTCGTAACTTTGTTAGGGAGGGAAGAGTATATCCAAAGACACAGTTTTCTCCTACACACCACCCAGGGAGAGTCCAGAAGCCAGACTGGCACACACAGGGTGAATAGGGGGTTTTTTACTGAGATTCCAGGGTGGGGAAGGGGGAGTTTGAAATGGGTGTGAGGGATTTGAAGTGATGATTGTCTGGCAATGCATCCTGCCTGCTAAAAGTTTATAAACAAATGATGAAATGTCTCCATTTATCTAGAATAGTAGTCTGTAAACTTTTCTTATAAAGAGCAGGTAGTAGGTATTTTAGATTTTGCAAGCTATAGAAAATTTGTTCTAACTTTGAGACTACATATACCATGTATAATATGTCAACGAATGGGTGTGGCTGTGAGCCCATTAAACTTTATTTACAGAAACAGGCGGTGGCTGGATTTGGCCTATGGGTAGTTTGCCAACCTCTTTTTTTAATATAAGAGAAAGGGTACTGTGTGTGTGTGTGTGTGTGTGTGTGTGTGTGTGTGTGTGTGTGTAGTGTGTTACTGGAGCTTGAACCCAGGAGCATTCTACCACTGAGCTGCAACCCCAGCCCTTTTTATTTTGAAACAGGGTCCCTTTAATTTAGCACAGCGCTGGCCTCGCACCTGTGATCCTCCTGTCTCAACCTCCCAAGTACTGGGATTGCAGGCATGCGCCACCACTCACGGCTTCCATAGCAATTTTTCAACAAAATGATTCCAAAATTTGACGTAAATGTTAACTAAGCAGGACAATCTGAAAAGCTTAGAAACACTTGCTCCCTGTTAGGGATGCCTGAGATTGGAGGAGGAAATTAGAAAATAAATACATACCTGACATGGAAGTGGAGAACAATGCAAGATATTTAGAGAAGGCAAATTGATAAAGTGGAAGCAAGGCTTGTTGAAGAACAAAGGCAGGAGAAAGGGGGAGGTTGAAGAGGACAGCCTGGAAATTACAGTGTGAAAGAAACGAAGGAAGTCCAAGTTATTAGGAAGAAGGTCAACCTGAAAATAAAGCTTGGCTGTCATGCTAGAAATAGAGAGGTGGGAAGGCAGTGAACAGCTGGCTGCTGCCAAGAGGAGAGATAACATGGGAAGAAATCCTCTTGGATGTGGCATTATTTGTTGTTTGTTTGTTTTGGTACCGGAGATTGAACCCAGGGGCATTCTACCTCTGAGCTACACCCTCAGTAGTCACCCCCTATTTTTGTTTTGAAACAGGGTCTCACTAGGTTGCTGAGGGTCTCACTAGGTTACTGAGACTGTCCTCAAACCTGTGATCTTCCTGTCTCAGCCTCCCAAGTACTGGGATTACATGTGTGCCACCACACCCGGCTAGGATGTGGCATTATTAAGTGAATGGAGAGAATGCTGGGCTCACTCGTGCCTAAGGCATGCCAACAGATTAAATATAGGGATTTTTGGGGGGGGTGCTGAAATAGTGGCTTGTTTTATAAAAGTGTGGTTAAGAGTTTGCGGGATCCTGCCCCTCGCCCTGATTGGTGAGGGCTTGGGTTTACGACTCTGCGCAATTGGCTATTCTCTAAGACAGACAGAAATTCTGAAATAAAGTTTTGACAAAGAAACAAAGTTTAAAAGTACAACTCTGCATTGATGGGTTTACTGCTAGGCCAGGTGGGAGTTTTGAAAGGAAGTTTAAGGTTCTGGAAGAGTCTGGTCAACAAGAGGTCCTGTGAGCTAAGATGGCTGACATTGAGGAAGAGTCTACAAGTGGAGCTTATCGACAAATGTACACAAGTTACAAAATAGATACCCAGGTTACAGCTACAAAAAGAATGCCTCAGCTACAGTTACAAGATGTAAAAGAGTACTGCTTCTATGTAATTTTGCTACTTTGATAGAAAAAATAATCTTTATTCCTTACAGAAAGATGACAGGGACAGGAGGAAGATGGAAGGGAGAGGAAGGAAGGAACCAATTAGAGGTGTGTTTGGGCGATGGAATAGGTAAGATTTGAAAGAGATAGGAGAGTGGAAAACAGTGGAGGTCAAGGAGACTGAAACAAATATCCAACTGAGCTGGAAAATTCTGACCAGTTCCAGCCAATTCTTGCCAGCATTGTCTGTTCCCATTTAATCCTAGCAAATAAATCATGTAGGTTGAGGAAATGTAATGGGGTATCCTAGCCTGGATCTGGGAGCATTAAAAAAAACTGGTGAAAAAAAAAAGAGTTTGCAGGGAAGGGCTGCACATGGGAGGATGAGTTCATTACCCTTTTGAAGCAGAGTTCTCACTGTTCAGGAACTCTGACTTAGAGATCAGGAATTCAGCCAGGACTAGGTCCCCTTGAGACATTCAGCGAGGGCCCGGGGCTCTGCACTCACTTGCTCATTCATTAATTCTTCCATTTATTCGTGGGTCCAATGTATATTCACTGAGCGTCTACCGGGGTCACCAGCAATCGGAGATCTATCAGGTGCGCCAAGAGATTGTGTTGAGGCGACAGCAGCTTCGAAAGCGTGTGTTCTGAAGGGCACGGGTCTTCTTCAGGCCAGAGGAGGGAGAAGGGCGGAGATTGATATTTATGAAAAGCTTTATCCATATGAGGCAGATTTATCTAACTAGATTGTGGAGTTAGAAGTACAAGCCATTTCAAAGATCATTTTGACCCACCCTTTCATTTTACAAGTGGACAAAATGAAGTCATGAGATGAGAATAAGGATGAAAAAAAATGAGTGCTTATTACATGTCAAACAGGTTTTTTAAATTGTAGTGCAGTTCGTATAACATGTAATTTAACTTGGTAACCGTTTTAAGGCACAATGCACTAGTATGAAGTCCATTAATAAAATTGTGCAGGCACCACAGCTATCTAGTTCCAGAATTTTTCCAGTGCCCAGAAAGAATACTCCGGGCCCCTCCCTCCGGCCTCTGGGACTCACTGCTCTGTTTTCTCTAGGATTTACCAATTGTGGATATTTCATATAAATGAATAATATGACATGTAGCCTCGTATCTTCAACTCCTTTCATTTAACAAGGCTCATTCGCATGTTCACATATATCAACACTTTATTCAGTTTTTGGCTGGATAATATTCCATGATACGGATATACCACTCCTCAACCATGATATGGTTTATCCACTCACCAGCTGATAGATATTGGATTGTTTTCACTTTTTAGTTATTGCGGATAATTCTGTTCTAGACACTTTTAGGAAACAATTTACACTTATTAATGTAATCCTGCTCACAAAAATCCTTGAAGGGAGGCGTTACAGTGATGCCTATCCTACAGATGAGAGAAGAAAGATTAGTTCACCTTCCCAAATTACACAGGTATTAGCAGGTAATTGGGAGGATGGAGCTGAGACCCCAATTTTCTATTTCCCATCCCATTGCCCTTCTACTATACCCACCTAGCTCAGCTCTGCACAGGAAGACACACTGCTGTCTCCTGACTGCTCTTCCTCCCTGTCTACCACAGTCCCATGTGCTCAGTATAAATTAACGAATTAAATTCCTCTACTGAATAATACTCAGGAAACAAAAGAAAGAACTGAAGATTATTTTTAAGAAGTCAGCCTATGCATTTTATTAAATAGTCAATGCATACTTTCCTGAAGAACTAAAGTCATAATATTATATAGTGATACATGCATACCCATGTTTATAGCCCCACAATTCACCCTAGCCAAATTATGGAACCAACCCAGGTGTCTGTCAATAGATGAATGGATAAAGAAAATGTAGTATATACACACAATGGACTCTTACTCAGCCATGAAGAACAAAATTTAGTCATTTTCAGGGAAATGGACGGGACTGGAGGATAGTATGTTAAGTGAGGTTAGTCAGTCTAAGAAAGTCAAGGACGGTTATGTGTTCTTTCGTTTGTGGAAACTAGAGAGAAAGTAAGAAACATAAGGGTCTTTAAGTAATGCAGAGAGAGAGAGAGAGAGAGAGAGAGAGAGAGAGAGATCTGTAGAGTAGTTGAAGGTGGTTAGGAGTAAGAGTTAAGGGGAAGAAGAGGAAAGACTAAAGAAGGAAACAGTTCAAATAATGCTATGGCATTGTGTGAGGGTTTCACTAACATCTCACTAACTTGTGTGGGGAGGTAGGCGGGGGAGCAGGGTGGATGTAGAGGGAAGGACACAAAGAGCTGTGTGCATGTATGTTTTAACACATTGAACCTCACTATGATGTATAATTGGGATGCACCAATAAAATAATTTTTTAAAATAGTTAATGCATAAAACAACCAAAACATTCAGTAACAGGATGTCGTGAATAAATTATAACATGTTTATATGACCGAATACTACAGAGCCATCAGAGATGATGCTGTAGAAGAATACTGGTGGGAGACAGTGTTCCTGGTTTACCTTGTCCCTCAGCCCTCTGAAGGAGGGAATTGTTAGCTTCTTCATCAGGAAAACTGAGCTCTTGAGAGGTTCAATAGCTTGCATAAGTGCAGGCAACTCTCAAAGCCAGAATCCCTTCCATGCCCCTAAACCTACATTCTTAGCCACATCAAAAAAATACATGGAAATTTAACCAAATCTTAGCAGTGGTAAGTTTCTGAGCAGGGGGATAATGGGTAACTAGTATTTTCCTTCATTCCTTCAGCTAAATCTTCCACATTCTGTAACAATGTCCTGCGATGCGCGTGTAATTGAATAAAAGCAGTGCAGTGTCTCTTACAAAGAAGAGAAATCAATGTCAAAACAAATTTGAGTAGAAAGAGAGATCAAACCTCTTGTGGACCACAGCAAAATATAAGAATATAAAAAATATGAGCACAGCACAAATAAAGAACAATGCTGGGGAGAAACTCTTAAATGGAGGTACAATTTTATACATACTTTTTTTTTGTACCATCTTAACATTTGGGAACTATTAATGGTGCTGACCACTCCTTTTCCCTACATAAGCAGTTCTCTTTTCCAGTTTCTTCTGCTGATTTGAGAGAACAGTTAACAAGCCATGCTATATCATCAGCTGTTGTAGCAGGGTCTGGGGCTACACTGTGGAGATCTGAAACATTCAGCTATTTCAATTACACGCCTCAATTCTCTAACCCTTATCCAAACTTTTACTTGGCTCTCGTTTCTTAATATTGCCTTGAGCACTTGCCCAAGGCCTGATTCTCTCTACCCTGTGTAGGCTCCTCAAAGGATTTGAGAAATAACTCGCCTTCATATTGTTAATATAAAAACAGCATTAGTTTGTTTTTGTTTGTTACCGTTGATAAGAACAACTTCATGAAAACTACTCATTGTCTCTAAGGACTTAGGTTGTTGATATGTAATTCCAAATTTCCCCTTCAAGTCCCTTCTTATTCAATCAGCAATGATGTGGCTCCACAATAGCTGTTATATTGTCATAATTTCCATAGAAACCGTCTGCAAAGCTGCAGCACAGGATTACACCCTCCCTGCAGGCTCAGACAGGAAGGCCAGATGGGTTATGAAGGGAAAAAGGCCCTGAATGAGACATAAATCACTTGGTGAGGGAAGAGACGATGGGGGAGGAAATCACTTTAGGAGAAAAACTGTTTGGTGCAGTCTTTGCCACAGGGTGAAATTCCTGAATGAAGTGGTCAGCATTGCAGCCTCTTTCCTCAGCAAGTAAAATTCCCAAAAGAAGTGGTCAGCATTGTAGTCTCTTTCCTCAGCAAGTGGCCTAGTCCAGTGTCTGGTACTAATGAGATTGGAGACAGACAATTCTTCCTCTGCAGGCTGCTGATTTCACAAGTCCTCAGCCACAGACAGTCAGCTCCTGTGTGTGTGTGAAAACAGGCACAGGAAGCAAGGTGTAATGCCCACCCTTGCGTGCCAGGCTGGAACTTTCACATGACTATCCCACTGAACTTTCAAGGTATCCCCAAGAGGAAGAGGTCATTCTTCCCAGTTTACAGATGAGATACCCGGGTCACCCTCGCTCCCTCTCCTTCACATCTCAACTTCATCTTCAGTGCTTCTAGGGACTGTACCCCGTGCTCTCAAAGCTGAATGCACCTCTGTTTGATAATTACTATTCGCTGTTATAAATCCCAGTAGCCTGGAGTTCTTTGTGGACAATGCTAACGAGCTTCAACCTACCGTTGACTCATACTGGGTGTGCAGTACATTTTTTTGAATGAATGGATGAATAAGAAAGACCCAGTAACTTATTGAAACTCTTTGCACTTGTATTCCTGGGAGTTATCATAGTGCCTGGCATATACAGACCCTCAATAAATATGTAAGTGAAGTAATGAAGAATGAACTCATTGCCCAGTGTGTCAGGGACACCAAACTTTTCTGACTACAGACTCAGTGTTGGATTGGCTGGTAAGAGATCATTGTCATGTCTGGCTAGACAATTCAAGTGCATGACTTTCTGCTAGTGGCTTAGCTCTGTTTGCTTTCAGAAGTACATTTCATAGGTGTCTGAAATTCAGGAGAGCAAGGATGAGACATTGTTGTCTTACTCATGGTGTAAATTTGGTCAAATCACTTCACCTTTCTGGGTCTTAGTTTCTCCATTTTCAAAATAAAATTTTACTTGAGTTAAATATAAGATTTTCCAGGATCATGCCCCCCTTATTTTTAGTGATTTTTTTTTGAGACGGGGTCTTGCTATGGTGTCCAGGCCTGTCTTAAACTTGTGGGCTCAATCGATCCTCCCACATCACCCTCCAGAGTAGCTATGACTATCACCATACCCAGCTTACTCCCTTCCTTTAAAAAAACATCATAAATAGTTTTATGAATAACCCCACCAAAAAGAGGAGCTACTTAGAGAGAGGACCTCAGCATCTTTCCTTCGTGTGCCCCACCTCCACCCCTGGGCAGCCTCTGAGGAAGCTCAGTGGGTAATGAGATCCTTGGTGTACACAGTTCAGTGTGCTCTAGTTCTATCTAGTAGAATTGATTAAGTTTAGGACCTTCTGTCTCTAAAGTTCAAGAGTTCTGGAGATATGGGAACCGAGCCCCACAGATTATATAGCCAGTCTGAGCTGACTATAATGTACCATTTATCCTGGCAAAGAGCCCTCTGGATGGAGATGAATGGGCATGGGACTTGGGGTCATGATTTCTGACTTTAGAACCCAGAACCACCACTTCCCCGAAGGGTATTGCCATGGAACACATCATTCCTCTTCTCTGAATCGGCCTCATCTGAAGATTTGGGAAGGTATTCTTTCCTGAATGAGTTTTATGAGATTCATAGCCATAGCTACCATTTACTGTGCAATTAGTAAGTCCTTAGTAAATTGTTTGGGGACAGGCCACCTACCATGAGCTTTGAGTATCCTTGCATCGTCTTGCTGGTTATATCAAAATTGTGAGGCTTGATGGCTATTTATCATTTCTCTCTCTTTTTTTTTTTTTTGCAGTACCGGGGATTGAACGCAGGGGTGTTCTACCTCCGCGCTACACCCCCGGCCCTATTTTTTTATGCTTTATTTTTGAAACCGGGTCTCACGAAGTTGCGGAGGGCCTCACTAAGGAGAGAGAGAGAGAGACAGGGAGAGAGAGAGAGAGAGACAGAGAGAGAGAGATCGAGGTTGGCCACGAACCCGTATCCTCCGGTCTCCGCCTCCCAAAGTACTGGGATTACAAGCGTGCGCCACCACGCCCGGCTATCATTTCTCATAGTGATGTTTTCGTTGAGCAATCTTGAGAGATGAGGTAATGATTCCCCTAAAGCGTAGTCTTGCCTCAGATTACTATAAAAGTGGGGAGTCCCCAGGCTCCGTGGTCTTCTCCTGTAGCAGAACCCACAGTGTGTACTAGACATCCATTGTGGGCCCTTTGTATCAACCCTGTGAGACTAGGGCACTGTGGACAACCAATGGAACCAACATGAAACTCTGGCTAATGCTTTAGACTGAAGTCCCTTGACCCTGAGCCAGGCATCTCTTGTCTTCTGCTAGCATCTGTGAAATACTAACAGGCTAACTTGTTAGATTATAAGTAGTAATCTCAGATTTTTCACAGTTCTTGACATACATTAAATTATTATAATAACCCTATGTGGTAACCATAATTTGTAACCATAATTTGTAGCATAATTTGTAAGCATAATTTGTAGCCAACAAAACTAAGTTTCAGCAAGGTTCAGTAATTTCTCAAGTCTCACATAGATATTAGGTGACAGAACCAAGATTGAGCTTATATTGTTCTAAAAGTTGCAAACCTAACTATATTCTCCTCTGAATTATATGAAATAATGATCATGAAAGCATTGTATACATGTTATTATTTTTGATAAAAATATAATGATGCGCGCACCAAGGAATTGGTTCCACAGATGTGTATCAATTGTGGTTCTTGCTCCCCACAGCATACAAACTTCCCATTTAAACTTCTGTGGAAATCTGAGGTTAGTAATGGCTATGCTGCATGGTAGCTACACAACATTGGACAAGATATTTAGTATCTCTGTAACAGTCCAGGTTATGTTATAAAAACAGACACATTACTGGGTACTTCAGGCAGAGGGGATTTAATGCAGAAAATTGATTATACACATGTTGGAATTTGAAAAAGCAACAAAGGAAAGTAGAGGTTGAGCCAGAGATAACAGCTGCAGGAAGCAGCACCCCCCCACACACACACACAGGCTCTAAACAAAGAGGTGGGGCCACCCTGCAGGATCAGCTCAGACATCTGAGGATAGGTTGCCACCCAGCTGCTCCTGGGTCCCCCGGGAGAGTGTGGCAAAATCAGGAGAGGATGGGCAAAGGAAGCCGCAGGTGGCGACAATGAAGCCACAGGAGTGAAGCTGGCAGGACGGGAAGACAGGGACACCTGCTTTCATTTCTTTGGCCTTCTATCTCCATTTTCTGCTTTCTCTTTGTCGAAGCTAATGGGAAGCTAGCTGGTTATGGCCTGGGTCACACATTTGTAGAGTCCCAGCCAAGTAGAAATTAAAGAATGTGAAGGAGGATGAGCTTGGAGCTGAGAAACAGCAGGCAAAAACAGGTATGATCACCATCCTTGGTTCCAGATCTGTAAAATGGGATACTTTCTGTCTCGTTGGATCCTTTCAGAGGATTCAATGAAATAACCACTCAGTCGCTCAAGCCTGTTTGCAAGGGCCCAGTGAACGTTGCCTCTCTTCTGATACTGGGCTTGCTTCTGTATCCTCCGCCCTCAACGGCTTTCCAGTGGGTCTTGGGTGTGATGCCTGCTGCAGGCTTATCAGGCCATCTGGGGAGCCTGCCTTGCTAAGCGCCTTGTGCAGACCAGGCTTCGGGAGTCAGCCCTTGCCCTGTGAGTCAAGATGGGAGCCTTCTCCCTGGAGAGATGTAATTAGCCGGTTGTCAGAATGGTGTTGATAGATGAAATGCCTGTCTTAGATGGGATCTGTGGTTGCTCTGATGTGGGATTCTCAGTATATTTCATTTGACATCCCGCTTCCTTTCCTTCTCAAAACAAAGTCCCCCCTGGCCTTTCACTTCTCTCTTTTCATTCTGTCTTCAGACAAGAGAAAATGGCCCCCATTCTGCAAGATTCTCACTGCCAAGCAGGGGTGCCCTGCCCTGGTGCTTTGTGCGGCAGCATCCTCAGAGGAGACAGCCAAAGGGGCCCAGCCTGGCATTTCAGCAACACAGCCTGAGAGTGAAGTGTAGGTTGTGGAGTAGACACAACCACAACCAGGGCGCAAACTTCTGCTCTGTGTTTTATTAGCTTTAATGACCTTGCGGAAATCATCTCCTGGCGCCTCACTTTCCTTGTGTGTACAATGACCCTGGTAATTGTATGCATATTGTAGGTGGCTAGAAAAGTCAAAGGAGAAATCCCTGTAGCCCTGCAATAGCAGCATGCCTCACATTTTGTAAGTCATCAGTAAATGCAAGGTATTATTACTGCCTCTATACACTATTTTTTCCTTTTATAAACTCTTGATAAACTCAAGAGTAGAATTTACTGATTTATATATTCCATAAATGCTTATTGCTCACCTATAGACGTCAGCTTATGTGCACATAATTAATGAAGCACAATGGACCAAATGCAAACCTGACCTGGTGAAATAGAGCCAATCCCCTACCGTCCAAGTTCTTTTTTTTTTTTTCTTTGCGGTACTGGGGATTGAACCCAGGGGCGTTCTACCTCCGCGCTACATCCCCAGTCTTATTTTTTATACTTTATTTTGAAACCGGGTCTCATGAAGTTGCGGAGGGCCTCACTAAGTAGAGAGAGAGAGAGAGAGAGACAGAGGGAGAGAGAGAAAGCTGAGGCTGGCCGCGAACCCGGATCCTCCAGTCTCCGCCTCCCAAAGTACCATGCCCGGCCCGTCAAAGTTCTAAGAGTCCATAGGAGAGAGGGAGAAGGCTAGCTATGATTCCAAACTCATAGAACTGTTGGTAGGCATCATAATAGGGGTGTGCACAACAGGCCCTAGGAGCTCAGAGACAGATGGAGAACTTCCCCCATCCTACCCCTCTCCTTCCCCTTCCTGTACATGATTTTGAGATTGGCACTGGTAATTTTACATATGTCCATAGCATCATTTGAAGTGTTTCCTTCATCAAGTCTCCCCCACACCACCTTCCTCCCCTACACCCCCCTCCATCACCCCTCCTTTATCGGGAGACCCTTTTGTATCCCAACTTCTCCCTAGCTTCCACGTATGAAAGAAAACACGGTCCTTCATTTTCTGTGACTGGCTAATCTCACTTACCATAATATTTCCTAGTTCCATCCATTTTTCCTGCAAATGACAGATCTTTCTAGTTTACTTTTTTCACCAAGAGAGCAAGATTTATATGGAAGTCTCTGTTCTAATTTCTCCTCCTTTGATATGAACCGAAGGATCTCATCTCTATTCCATATTGCTCAACTCATCATTATGAATATCAGTTACTTTACAATCATAAAAAAAATTGTCCTCTGATTGGACCCTGGATAACTGAAATTTTATGTTAATTCAAATAAAACCAATTCATTTCTTTTTTTTAAGTATGTGATTGAGGAAATGATATGTATTAGCTTTCATTTTCCATTTTAAAATTATAGATTAATTCACAGCCTTTATTTAATTTTGAATTTTAAAATGGGATTTATGACCATTTGTATTCATAACAATTCCAGCTCTAGCTCCACCACTAACTTGCTATATGAGCTTGGTCAAGAAATATAAAATCATGCCTCCATTTTCTCATTCATAAAAATGCTATCAACTTCAACATGTTGTCTGAAAATTACAAGTTGATACATGTAAAACATTTAGAAAAGCTCTTGGATTTATAGCACTTAGTAATTTACTTCTTGTCATCATTATTACTATTATTATCTATGCAAGTAGTACAATGATCATATATTCACTTTTGAGAATGTTCACATGGTTGCTACTGTGTGATCATATTCTTAATCCAGTCAAATTAACTTCAGATGTATTTGCTATAAGTTCCCCCTCTAAAACCTTTAAGAATGTTTGCAAGGGTTTTAGTCATCTTCTTTCTTATGATAATGTGTTAAGACAATCGTTTACATGAGATTACTTTGATAGCTTCTAATTACTTTGATTTTTGCACCCTTTCTAGGGTACCTTTCATTTATCATTTAATTTAATTATATTTATATGCTAGCTTTGAGGCTCTGCTTTTATTTATTCTTGCAAGGTGCTCTTTCCATTTTCTTGAATAATTTTTTGTTATTTCAGGAGTTTGTTCTTTCTAGTTAGGGTTTTCACAATGATGATCAAGTGTGTCATTCCTAAGAACAGTCTCATGTACAGATCATGTGCCTGCCAGCTTTCAGTTCTGAGCATCATCTTCAAAGCTTGCCTTAGCTTTGCTTTGGAAATGCTATTATTTTAACTTTTTATTTTGAAATGATTCCAGACTCACAGGAAATTATAAAAAAAATAGAAAAAAGCAATACATAGGGTCTTTTGAAAGACCACCAATGTTTACATCTTATATAACAGTAGTACAGTATTGTTAACCAGATGGCAGGGCCATCTAGTTATTCAGATTTTTACCAACTTTTAAATGCATTTGAATGTGTGTGTCATGAGTGTGGGTTTGTGTATGTATAGTTCTATGCACAGTGGTCTCATGTAACCACCACTCTAATAAAAACACAGAATCGTTCCTCCACATTCCAGGAACTGCCTCATGCTCTTCTTAATTATCTACCCTATTCCTGGTCTCTGGCAATGATTGACCTATTTCCCATCACTGCAGTTGTGTCATTTTGAGAATGCTATATGAAAAGAATCATGCAGTGTGTAACTTTTTTTTTTTTTTTTGCGGTACCGGGGATTGAATGCAGGGGCGTTCTACCTCCACGCTACGCCCCCGGCCCTATTTTTTATACTTTATTTTGAAATCGGGTCTCACGAAGTTGCAGAGGG
>PVJS01018587.1:0-34706 GCA_004027185.1 Glis glis | reverse complement strand
CTCACTAAGTAGAAAGGGAGAGAGAGAGAGAGAGAGAGAGAGAGAGAGAGAGAGAGAGACAGGGAGAGAGACAGAGACAGACAGAGCTGAGGCTGGCTGCGAACCCGGATCCTCTGGTCTCCGCCTCCCAAAGTACTGGGATTACAAGCGTGCGCCACCACGCCCGGCCATCATCTTTATTTTTAAACGTTCTCAACACCAATGATATTTTAGCTCCACAGAGAAGCCCAATAAATGTTTTTTTATTAAACAAGTATGGATCATTCATTCAGGAAAACAGTAAAGTGTAGCATTCCCATTTTAGAGAGGAACAGGGCACAGCTCAAACACAGATATGTGTTTCCTGGCTGTCTAACCATGAAAAATTGAGCTTCAATTTATGTATTTACAATAGTACTAGTGACATTCAATTCTCGGGATTGAAGGAGAATTAAGCAGAAAAACAGATTTTATAAAATGCTTAATAATATTTCTGGTGTCTGACAAGAAAAAATAAATAGAAATCCTACTGTCAGTTTTCACTCTGCTATATCAGTTCTTAGAGTTTAGTATCATTGAGAGGTCTGTGTGTAGGGTTTGCAAGATTAGAGCGAAGGCATGTGAACAAGATAAAAGGCACTATGAAGGTCAGTGAGGAAGGAGGGCATATTGGAAATAAAAAGGGAAAAGAGAGCCCAGACATAGAACAACAGGAACAGTAGGCTTGGAATTGACTTAGTAATTAGTACTATGGACTCTGAAAATACAGGGCTGAACAGATGTGCTTTGTCTTTAATAAGCCAGCAATGTCTCTTCTCTGTCATTAATGCCAAGTTACTTTGTGGAAAGATTGTGAAATTGTACATGAACTTTAGTTAAAGTTTTTGTAAAATTTATACCCAAATCTTGATTATATTCCTGATATTATTTTACTCATTTCTTTCTTTCCTGGGCATGTGCAAAGAAAATAGCATCTGTCTATTAGTCACATCAAATTTGCAAGGAAGGAATAGCCACTCATTTTGTTCCTATTGCTCTGAGTTATACTGTAGGTAAAGCAGTTTAGTCAAACTGGGATGCAGTTTTCCTGCCTCGTGATGTTAAAAAAAATATATATATATATATATATATTTAAAAATATATATATATATATATTTGGTTATATATTCTTTGGTTTTCTGTATCATATTGTTAAAGGCCTAGTTTCTGATACTAGTTACCTTATGTGCCCTTAGGTAAACTACTTAACATATCCAAATATCAGTTTACTCATTACTAAAATAGGAATAATAAAAGAACATCTATACTGGTTTGTAGTGAGGTTGATGTCAAATTAAATAATGTATGTAAAGTGTCTGGCACTCAGGATATATAACTTTAGCAATATGATTATCATTAAAATAACCACTTACACAATTTTAAAACTATTTTTCACTTAGTTGAATGTTAGGATGATTTTTTGAGGCACATATAATTCATATCCCTATTTACACAAAAGGAAACTGAGGTATATATCATTCGCTCTTTCCCTTATTTGTAGGAGGAGACAGAACTAAGGGCTGATCCAGGTATAAAAGCCAGATCCCATGGTTTCGTGTGTGTGTGTGTGTGTGTGTGTGTGTGTGTGTGTGCGCGCGTTGCTTTCATCATGTACCTGAAACATTGATTTAATCACATCTGTTAGTAGAAAAAATGGAGTAGAAAGTATTAATAATATAGTTCAGTTCAACCAAACCTTCCTGAATATCTAGTATAAGAAATAGAATATATATCTGAATAATATAACATCCTTGGCATAAATTTTATAGTTTATGTTGCCAAACAGTCATTTACTACATAGAGCAAAATGCACATTATGTGTACACCAGTAAAATTAGTGAATTGAAATAGAGTGTTGACAATGGCAGGAAGGGGTGGTGGCTGAGATGGAGCATGTGGTAGCTGGAGAACAGTCCTGGAGAAGATTTTGCTAAAGCATTGTTTGAAAGAATGGGCAGAGTTCCCCACATGAGGGATCACCCTAGGTGGGGAGAAAAATATTGCAAAGAAATAGAGGTAGAAAGAATATTATGATTTTGAAAACACTAAAAAATTCAGTATCACCAGAATCAAAACTTAGAAATTTGGCAGGGGTGAGAAGGAGTAAGACTGGGAAGACAAATGGATCAAAACATAGAAAGATCATTCACTGAGATATAGATAAGATCCACTGAGAGATTGGAAATAATCCACATTTTTTTTTTCTGCCTCAGATATTCCCAAACAAGAAAGAAATCCTAGTCATGGTCTGAAGCCACTGGGTCGCTAATGTTGGGATATCCCAGGAGTATGAGGTCAAAGATCATGCCTCATGATCAGAAAGTCTGACATTTTGATTAACCACCAAAGAATAACCTACCTTGATTTACATCTGGAGCACTATTCAGGGAGGTAAAGGTATACTGCAGGCATCTGATTGCTGACAACGGAGAAATATCCAACCTATAAACGTGTTATCATAGAGTTTAAAGGAACATTTTTGGCCTCATTTGTAACTAGTACAATCTTGGGAGTTTGTGAAATCTCTTTCAGAGCCCCAATTTAATAGAAGTCATCTAATTAAAAACCCACTAAATAATACTCGTTTTAGCTGTTTCTTTAGCTTAATTGAATGTATGCCATTTACTTTTCAAGGACTCTTAACTACTGTCCCAACTGAGACTTTAAAAAACAGCTGTTATTGTGACACAGTCTGGTAAGAGACCAGGCATATTTCAGTTTATTGAGAAAATTAAGCATGCAAGTGATTTTAAAATAAAGGCTTATAAGTATACTGGAACCAATTATCATACAATATTCCTTTTTTAATTTTTAAAATATGTTTGTACTTTTATTGTACTTTTATTATAGTTTCACATCATAAAGTAGTGCACAGTGATAGTGACATACATGCACACAGCACTTGGTGGGCTCTCTCCCAGCTCCCTCTCCACTCCCCCTTCCCCATGCAGTGTATTGAGATTGACACTGGTATTCTTACATATGTACATAATGCAATGGAAGTGATTCCCTCATTAATTCTCCCTCTCCCCTCCACCTACCTCCTCTAAACCACCTCTCTGGCTCCAATGCAGTTTCTCCTCCATTATCTGAAGTCCCTGATTACTCCCTAGCTTCCACATATGAGAGAAAACATGAAATGACCTATGGAATATCATGTGATATTTCATAGCAGCACGTGAAACTTAGCAAAAGTTGAGATTTAGAGACCCAATCAATTGGGATTTTTTAATCCAATAGAGTCCCTTGTGGATCATAAAATTTCTGGTCTACACATACACAGGCTTTGCATGGTTTTCTCATGCACATTGTGCACTGAAGGTATCTGGCTTCTTCTGAGACAAAGCATTTTTACCAGTGCTACAATGCCATCCATTAGTATAATTCTTTATGCTTACATGGGGACTTCTGACATTATGATAAAGCTCATAATTTTCAAAAGTATATATGTATGGAGACAGTTAAATTCGAACTCTGTACTAATGAAACTGATGCACCAACAAAAGATAAAGGTCAGACAAGTTCATCCTTCATGTAGCAACAAATCTGAGATCTCATTACAGTTGATGGACTATCATCCACAAGGGATAATACCAATATCTGTATTAAATGTTTCAACTAAATTAACTTAAAACATTCCTAGTATGTCTTTTTATAATATTTAATATATATAATTATTGAGTCATATAATGTGAAATTGGTATAACATATGAAGAGATATTGTTCTGAGACTCCTTCATTCTATGAAAAGTTTATGGAAAATGGTTGAAATTAAAATCATAATGTTCATTTGATAGATTTGGAATTTTTCCTTGAATATAACAACCCATTTAATGAAAATAATTATGCATAGACAAGAACATATTTTGTGAGTTTTACTCTCAGGCTTAATTATTACCTTGGCTCATCATCAAGTCACCTTTGTACCAGACTGACTACTGAATTGGTTTCAAAAGTTAGCACAGAAAAACACTGAAATAAAAATAATAAATATGTGTATCTGACTTACTGGATGTACACTTACTAGAAGACATTTTTTATTTTTTAAAGTCTCTAAAAGACTGTGACAGATTGAGAAATCTCTTTAGTGAAATGAACAGAGAATTTCTATTTTATAGCATAAATAAACAATGAGTTTTAAAAGAAATTATAAATTTAAAAATATATGTTTTTAAAAATATATGTTTTTAATTTCAACCATTTTCCCTAAAGGCTATAGAACAGTTAGAAAATTATTAAAAATCAAAGATAAATTTATTGATCAAAAATAATAATAAATTATTATTTATTGTATATCTTTAAATTTGTTGATATACAATAAATATACATTTTAAATTTAAAATAAATTATTATTTATTGTATATCAAATAAATCTACTGATAAACAATATATGAATAAGGAAGACTCAATGTTCTAAATGTGTCAAATCTCTTCAAATGGATTTATAATTTTAATATAATCCCAATGCAATTGCAATGCACATTTCTGAAGAAAGATCTTTCTAAAATCTATGTCAAATCAATTGCAGACGGTCATCCATGATCATGGTACTCCACAAGAGGAAGAATATGGGTGGAAGACTTGTTCAATGAAATATCATTACTTATTATAAAACTGTATGTATTCTGTCAGACCAGTAGTTTTGCAGGGAGAGACAATAGAGATCCTGGAAATAAGGCACACATAGGGGCTTTCTCAATGAAAACTGTCACTGAAGAGCAATTGGGAAAACAGAATCTCTTCAATAATTATTGCTGTAATAATTGGGCATCCAGAAGAGGAAACAAAGGGAATTTGATTCTCACTCAAATACCTAATTAAGAAACCCAATACCATAAGTTTTAGAAGTTAATGTCTTCATAACCACAAGCCAAGGGGAAGTTTCCTTAAAGCCTTAATAATGCTACGAATGAAAGATATGATTAGCAATAAAACTGAGAATGTCACTCTATTAAGTTTCTTTATGTTTATTTTTAAAGGCTACCATGTTGGAAAGTATGTCGATGTTTTTAAAACATGTCTATCAATATTAATCAATAGGAAATATTCAGAACATCCAAACCAAAAAAAAAAGGAAAAAATAGATAAACTATTTCAACAGTTACTTCTTTAAGGTAGATATCTGTCCAGGGCCATCTTAGAACGCACCCTGAGATTATCATCTTGGAACAGCTCAGTTTGAATACACTGTATTTGGCTTGGTGGGATCTGTCCACAAGCGGACACATTCCAAGAGACCTGGTGTAATCTCTAAGGTGCAGTCTTTGATGTCCTACACCCAGTAATGTTTAATCCCTCCTTCCTCCAAGCTTGTCACATTTCTGCCTCCCTGACCTTCTTTCTTGTAACTCATGACAATTGTTGGTTTCTGTGTTTGATTAACTTTTATGATGCCTCGTCTTAAGTTTCTATAAAAGCAAGGTGCTGGCTACAGATGGACAGGAGAATCACCATCTCCTGTCCCGATCCCCCAAATTATCAAATGTAATTTTCTGCAAATTATTATATCAGGCTTTGTGTCATTATTGTGCCAGAAAGACTAGTGTCAGGGAGCTGCCTTTGAGCAGTGACCTTTCGTGGTAGAACAATCTTTAGGAAGCTGCAGGGAGCAGCAACCTTCCATGGCAGGAACCATGGAACAATTATTAGGGAGATGCACGAAGCAGTAACCCTCCGTGGCGGGACTACAGAATAAGCAGCGTCTGCTAGAGCCCGCTATAGATATCCAATTGGTCAGTTCACACATGAAGATACCGAATTCATTTAAAGTGAATAAATTCACATAAAATAACAATGTGGTACCTCTTTAAATGTCCATCAGATTAGCAAAAATGAAATGCTGCACTTGGAAATAGTGTAGATTGACAAAGGTGGAGATAGAGGAATCCTACTGTCCCATTTTAAAATGATGACAGAGAGATTAAGTGAAGGACTTTAGAAAACAGAAAAGCATTATCTAGTAAATTCAAAAAGGTACATACTCTATTAAACACAGGTGAGGAATCCAAATAAACATCCTCAGAAGACTATGAGTAAGTTCAAGAATGATACAAGGTAGCCATTTTAATTAAAGTTTAGAAAAAGCAATAATAAACACTCAATATAAATTCATATCAATATTAAAAAATAAATTATCAAATAATCATTCAATTGAATACTATCCATCACCGAAAATAAGTGAAATGTTTCTCTCAATACATATGAACATTAATCACTAAAACATGCTGAGAAAATGTCAATCATTGATGACTACCAAAAAAGGCCAATTATATAGAGTTTAAAAGCATACTTTACTTAAGACTTTATTTTTATGGATACATATTTTTGTCAAAATAAAGAGAAGGAAAGAATATTAAATTCAAGATAGGACTGGAAAAGGAAAAATTCTAAGCTTGCTATAATACACATACTGTTTTGAGTATCGGTCACATTCTTTATCTTAAGCTATATGTGACTATTTGGATGTTTTCTTTAGCTAGCCATCTATATATTTATTAATATTGATATGTTATTCAATACATCTATTCTGTAATCCCCACCACTCAGGAAGTTGTGGAAAGAGGATGGTGAGTTTGAGGCCAACCTGGGCAGCACAGTGAGTACCTCTCTCTATTTTTAAAAAGAAAAAGAAAAAGAAACCTTTAATATGTATTTGTTTTATGATAGTAAACTCCAAATTGTCTTTAAAAAGTGTATTTCAAGAAATCAGGTGACATAATAGTCCTAGGTCTAGGTGGATATTATAATAATTTTAAGGCTAATAAAATTAGTATTTCAGTAAAACTTCTCCTACATTAATAGATTTTAGTTATTTAAGAAGGCTAGACACTCAAGCTGTTGTTTTTTAATTGTAGTTTTGTTTTCCTTCCCAGACTATTTCTTGTAATAAAAACAATTTGGAGAACACTAATCCATCATGGTTTTTGTATGTTCGTTTTTTGTGTTCTCTTTCTCATAACATCCCCTTCTATTTTTTGACCACTTTTATGCATGCCAAGGAAATTTCCCACTGCATTTTTAAAATCACAATTGAATGTCCTTTACAAGAATTATGTTTGTCCTTCCCTTTGCGAATGACCACATCATGTTTTTCTTATTTCATCAGGGACAAAGTTATTTTTGACAATCAAACTACTATCTCAAATCGTTCAAAAAATACCACTCGATTCGCCTTTTTTGATTATGAGTGCAATATTGAGCTTGCGGTTCCTGCAATCTAAAAATGAGGATTTATATTTTATAGTAATTTAAATTACTATAAAATTTAAAGAATTTAAGTTGATTGTCAATCAAAATACTTTTGGTTTTTAAAAACATCTATTTTTTCCCATTTACCTTATTCATTGTTTAAAAATAGAATACTTGGTTGCACTGATATGAGCTTTAGAGACTCTGAACTGGTTTCCAAGTTCATGGTCAAAGGCTACATCAGTGCACTTTTTTCTTCCTGACCATTTTCTTTGCCTTCTAAAGAGTGCTTAGAGCATCATTTCCCACAATTTCTGTCTTCTTAATCTCCTATTACTCAGTTGTTGTTGGATAACCAGAGCTGGAATTATTTTGCTAAATAGGCGTTTTTAAATTAAGGCTAATTTTATTGATTATTCAAAGTTCTCAATAGAATTACTGGAGCCCGCATGTTTGGGGCACTTGCTCAAGACAGACACTTTGAAGAGTTATTTGTTATTGCATGTAGCAGATTTTTTATGAAGGTTATAAAGATTCTCAAGTGCAATTCTTGGGAACAAATTGCTACCTAAAAGCAATCATGAGTTGGAGTCAAGGGGATGTGGAGACAAGTTTCCCTCCCAATTTCACAATCTAAAGGCTTGTGGTGGAATGCAGTTATTATGTAGATGGAAGAGGCTAAATCCAGTCTTTTAGTGTTGAGATAAAATAGTCCATTTCAGCTGACCTCAAGGTGGACACTGGGGAGACCTAGATGTCTCAGACATTTTTCAGGGTTCTGCAAGAATGAACCATTTCAATATATTTAAGATTTTCATTACCATTATTTCAGGACTGTAAAGGAGAGTTTTTCAGATGCTAAACAGTGCACAAATACTAATCACAGAAGACCGGATGCAGAAGCAGAGTGTGAGAATCCAGCTGGTCTTTACTAATTCAGAAATTAAAGAGATATACAAAAAGAAAATACTGTTACTCTTTTAATGATTTTTATTTTGGAACATACACTTATTTTTATAAAAATAGGGTCAGCATGTTAAGTAATAGGTGTTTTTGTTTGCTCATATAAAATGGCTTAATATGTATTAAGTATTCTCAATTTGTTTCACATAGTATAAGTAATAAATACAATTCTTTTATGTTCATTTATTGGTGCATTGTAATTATACATTTTGATATATTTCAGGGTATCAACATCATACATGCACACATTAAATACAATTCTTTACAATATTATCTTAAGTATTATTTATTTAAAGGGGAAATTGATTTTAATATGATATTTATTTATTTATTTATTTTTTTGCGGTACCGGGGATTGAACGCAGGGGCATTCTACCTCTGCACTACACCCCCGGCCCTATTTTTTATACTTTATTTTGAAATCAGGTCTCACGAAGTTGCGGAGGGCCTCACTAGGTAGAGAGAGAGAGAGAGAGACAGTGAGAGAGAGACAGAGAGGGAGAGAGAGAGAGAAAGTTGAGGCTGGCCGCGAACCCGGATCCTCCGGTCTCCGCCTCCCAAAGTACTGGGATTACAAGCGTGTGTCACCACGCCCGGCTTATTTTTTAAATTGTATATATTTACATAAGAATAAAGTCAAAATTGGTAAGACCAACCACAGTCATCTTTATTCTTTAAATCATATGGGGACTTATTTTTCTATCAAAACATTTGTGTTTGCACTAAAGGAAAAAATGTTCTTCTACATATATGGGTTTAAATCACAATAAATTTTATATATGTGTATAACCACATAACCAACACATAGACAAAATCATGAAATATTTTCAAGAATGTCCTTTTTTAGCAATTTTTTATTGGTGCATTGTAATCATACATCTTGATGGGTTTCAGGGTGATAGAAGTATACCTGCACACATCGGTCAATTAGCCCTCCCCCAGTTACAACCCCTATTCCCTCCCCCTTGCCTCCTTCTCTTGCTCAGCATAGTAGTCGACTTTGATATATTTGTGTATGTACATCCTAAGAATTAGGGTGTTTCCCTCTTCCCCCCTCCCATCTGCCTCAGTTAGGTGGCCTTCTTTACTCATCTGAGGTTTTCTCCATCTTTGTCTGGAGTTCCTCCTACACCCTATTCTCTCTAGCTTCCACATATTAGGGAGAGCATCTGACTTCTAACTTTTGAAATGTCCCTTTTGGGCCTCTCTCACTCTCGAGGTGGACCCTGTTCTCCCTTGAACGTGTATCCCCCACTTTCCTAAATAAGCCTCTGTCTTTTTCTCTGAAAAAAAAAAGAAATGTCTCTTTTGACTGTTCTTAAGCAATGCACCTCTCCAGATGCAATTCTTGCTCTAAGGTTATACATAAATTTTGTCTGTTCTTGAATTTCTTAGAATCAGAACCCGACACCATGTACATATACTTCATTTGCTCAATAAAATGTCAGTGATTCTGATCCTAATTATTGAGTGTAGCAGCAATTCTTTTTTATTGTGGTATATTATTGCATTTTAGAATATAGTACACTACTATACTTTCCAATTTTATTGTTGAATAAAGCTGCATGAACATTCTTGCCCATTGAGTTTGGTGGGCAAATATACCCCTTTTCTTTAATGTACTACTTGGGAGTGAAATACATTGGTCCCATGATAGTTTTAGTAGACAGTGGCAAATAGTTTTCCAATGGGATTTATACAATTTATATTCCCGTCACCAATCCAGCTGTTAATCACTGACATTATCTAGCTTAAATTCAAGTCACTCTTGTTTGTGTGTACATGTTCTCTTATAGCCATTTAAACTTGCATTTCATTTGATCATTGACCAGTTGAATATTTATTTTGTGAAATGCTCCTTCAATTATTTTTCTCATTTTTTTATCAGATGTACACTCCATGTTACATATAGAAGTTATTTATAGTTTCTATTCTTTTACAAATACTCTTTCTTGGTCTCAGATTTCTATAAACAAAACTTTTCATTGTTGATTAGGACCAAATCATTTACATTTACTTTGCTGAGCAGTGATATTTGAGTCCTTTAAAAAGTCTTTGACTACTCTAATACCATATACATATATATGGTATATATATATATATATATATATATATATATATATACACTATAAATGTATTACATTTTACTTGCTTTTGGTTGAAGCATCATTGGTTCATATTTTGCATTAGTTTTTGATCAATTTCAAATAAATTCTCTTGTTTTTTTTTGGTCAGGAAATATGACAATCATTTATTTTTCCATATGGATATGCATATAACATCATTATTTTAGAGGACATTCTTCCCAGAGTGACCCCTTTATATGTAAATCAAGTGGCCATATCCATGATTTTATGTCTAGACTATATATTCTGCTCCTATGATATTCCCATTTATCAGGAAGTGTGTGTTTGTGTGTGTGTGTGTGCGCGTGTGTGTGTGTGTTGTACCAGGAATCAAACTCAAGGGTTCTCTACCATTGAACTACACCCCTAGCCATTATTATTATTATTATTATTATTATTATTATTATTATTTTGAGAAAGGATCTTGTTAAGTTGTTGAGATGAGTCTGGCCTTGAATTTGCCATCCTCCTTCCTTAATCTCCCTTGTGGCTGGGATCACAGGTGTGTACCACAGTGATGGCTCAGGAAGTATGCGTTTGAATTGCAAGTTTAAGACATTTACATCGACCATCTGTCTTTCCTTTAAGTTCGCAGTGACTGTAGGTCAGAGTGCTTTTGAGCCATGAAGCTACTAACCAGAAGTGGGTCCTTCTTGAGATTTTATTCCTTCAAAGTTTCTCCCAAAGTTAAAGCCACAGCTGTCCCCACAGGAGTTCTACTATATCCTCAGAACCTTGAGTTTACCAAATTCCCAAATGGTTTGTTGATCGCTTCTCTGGAAAACCCATGTTTCTGCATGAAGAATTGGTTTGTTCCTTAAAGTAGGCAGTAGACATGAGGACTCTAACAATTTAGACACCTCTCATTTGCTGCATCTTGCATCTGGTTTGACTACAAAAGATGCTTCATCTTTCAAAATAACTCATGGAATCGAGGCAGTTGGTGATAAACTGTGACTGCAAGAGGGAAAAGGTGGCATACACTGTGGAATGCCTACTGGATGATGTTGATATTTTAAAGGAGTTCCTGCTCAGTGTCACCACAGCACCAGGATTGTGTTGTTGGTAAGTAGTTGACCTTCAGTCTCAACTACGGGTTGACAAAGCTGTGGCTTCTCAGAATCCACAGGTTCATGTTGTTGAAATTTGTATGCTGCTGCTGAAAACAATGGTTTCCTTACAGGTTCATGTCTGAGAGAGTTTGAGGAATGACACACACAGACACCAGGAAGGTAAGCAGGGAGTTTACTGTTAAAGGGAAATGGAGAGTAAACTAGGCAGATCACCCTTAGGGGCAGTGGGGACTTTGATGTCCAGAAACTCCTACTGGTGGCTACTCAGGAGTGGCCCATACCAAGAGATGTCAGTTCCACACTGCCTTCTCCCAAAGTCCACACAACCTACCTAAGAAACTTGTAGGTCACCCCGAGGGGCCTTGGTCAGCTTTGGTGCTCAGCCTATGCCGTCTGGTCACTACCATGGAGTAGCTCAGGTTGAGCACCCTCAATTGCACACCACCTTCTCCCTGAGTCCACGCAATCTGTGAGAGAGAAAAGCTCCCAAAGGGAGGGGTTCCCAAGTGGGTAACCATTTGGGGATGACTTTTCTAGGGATTTCTATCCTTCTTTGAGTTTTCCTCTCTTAGTCTGGGGTTCCAGCAACATCCAATCTGTATCTATTTTTCTTTTGAATTATCCAATGCTCAGTACCTCTTTTTTGAGGTGTCATGACCAGTTCAAGTAACTTATTCATCCTTTGTGGCTAAGGTTGTTTTCTGAGATTTATACAGTGTCCACTTATGGCCTAGAACATTTGGACTCTTGCAAACATCTTGTTGAATCTCAGGAGATTTGATCTTGTTAACCTCAGGAAGTTTGATTTCCTACCATGGCCTGTTGACCCTATCTGCCTATTGTCTCTCTGTCTCCTCACTGCTTACCAGAGAAAGAGTCTGCAGTTACTCACCTGACTAATTCCTTGTATTGTCTTGACTATAAGATTGGAAAAGTGACATCAGAGGAATTACCTTAGTATGCTCAGAACCATTTTATGAGCACAAGAATGGCTTTGATTTGACTTGGTGCCACTCATCCTGTTTTAAAGCAAGTTGCTGAACAGTTTCTCATCATGAGAGGATTGTCTGGTGCAAAGTCAGATACACTGGAGGTGAAATTTGAGAACAGAATGGAGACATTCTTGCCGGTACTGCTGTGGTAGCAGAAAGTGCTGCCCTAGGAAGTGAAGAAGCAAATTCATTTAGTGTTCCACATATCGTCAGTGCTAGACCACATATCAAGAGGCTCAGTAACATCACCAGCCTCTTCTACCAGATTATTGCCAAGGGAAATCAGCAGCCATTTGATGTTGCTGCTTTTAATGCCAGTTACTTGGATTCTGGACTGAGATTTACACTATCTCCCAGGCTGTAGCTGCAGATGTTTTCAAAGCTGCCTATAACCAAGTAAAAATAATTGCTCAAAGAAACCTTTCCAATGCAGATGTCTAAGCTGCCAAGAACAAGCTGAAAGCTGGATACTTGATGTCAGTGGAGCCTTGGGAGTTTTTCCTGAGTGAAGGGGTCCCTTATGTACCACTGACACAGGGTAGAGGACCTTGGAACAGGAAGGTTTAAAAGAGGCCATCTGTATAAAGAACAAAAACAGATAAGGTTAATAAAATATAAAGGTAACAATGACCAGCCAAGACTATGAAAATGAAAACAAAACTTCAGCCCCTTCTGTGGACTGCATTCTGAAGACAACCTGTGTAACAAGGATGAGGGAAGGTGAGTAGAGGAGTGGTGGCAGCAGCTTAGAGCCCACCAGCCCATGAGATAATGGTTCATATTAGGATTGAAATCGGTCACAAAACACTGGGTCCCCAAAACCCAACTCCGGCCCACTATACAAGAGCAGATGGAGAACCTCAATAAGGTATAAAAGCTCACACCCAAGAATTTCAATGATTACTCTCTTTCAGGGACCCCTCCCTCCTGTGTGGGGGGAGCTATTATTTTGTTTTCTACCTTTCCTTGACTTAAAATAGAATTTCATATTTCTATACCTTTCATTAGTTCTTGGATTTCTTTTCAGTTGTTTTTTTTTTTAGTTCTTGGATTTCATTTGTCTAAATCCATTGGACAAGAGGAGACACCCTGTATCATTTTGGCGCCCCAGGTAGGACCCTGAGGGAAGGGAACCAGTGAAGAAAGAATTTGGTTAAAATTCACCACCATCCACTGTCCATCCTACAGCAAACTGACTCCATGGCTGACGATGATGTCATAAATGCTGAATAGAAGTTTGTTTCTGGCCAGAAGTCAATGGCAGAAAGTAGAAATTTGGGGCATACACCTTTTGTTGATCAGTTTGAAGCACATACTTCAGAGGAGAGAGCTAAACGTTTTCTCAGCCCAGAGCAGCAAATACATAAAAGTCAGAAGTCTCTAATAATTCAGCTTTTTATTTCTCAACAAGGTAAAATATCTTAAAGTATGCATACAGGTAATTGTTCCCAGCTGACCTAGAGTCAATAAAACATTCTACTTAAAGAAACTAAAATAAAACATCTACATTTAATGTGTGTATAGAATAATAAATTGGGCTTAAATCTACCACTTTAAGATTTGGTGTTCTTCTATTGTTTTAATTTGGTCTATTCTACCTTCATATTTTTAATGTTTCTTTAATCACTATTTTTAGTATTCCATTTTATCTCCACTATTGGTTTATTTGACATGCTTCTTATTTAATTTATAGCTCCAGAGTTTATAGTATGCATGTTTATCACAGTCTCTTTCAAGTAATATTTTATCATATCACATATAATGTAAGAATAATGCAATATTTACAATTCCATCTTTGTGATATTAATGTCATATATTTGGGCTCTGAATAATTATATTTAAATGAAAATTTAAAATGAAATAAAAGGCTTTACATGTTTATTTAAACAGTTTCCATTTATGGTTTTCTTCATTGTTTTGTAAAACTTTAAATTTTTGTCAAGCTGAAGAAATTCTTTTCATATTTTTATAGGGCAGATATGTTGCCATCAAAATCTTAGTTTTTATCACTCTGAGTCGTTCTTTACTTGGCCTTAACTTTTAAAACATATCTTCTTTGGATACAGAAATATGAATTACCTCAGCTTTCTGTGGGACCATATTCCATTTCCTTTTCTTGTTTCCTTTCTGTTTAGTAAATATGTCCTTGGTTTTTTAAATCTAAGTGTGAGACAATAAAAAAAAATTTAAATAACTTTGGGTATATCTAAATATATTTGGATAGGACGTGCATAAATACATATAAATATCAAAATATTTATAGATAGGTAGGTAGATAGATAAAGACAGATATCACCATAACTCACACACACTCATTTTATCTCAGGATAGACTTATGGGAAGTTAGCTGCTATAAAGAAAAATAACCCAATAAAATATTAAATAATCTTTCCCTTCTGGATCTATCAGTTTTCTGAGTTAAAGACTGATACTTAACCTGGATGTGGTGGCATTCATTTGTAATCCAAGTACTTGGGAGGCTTAGACAAGACGAGAGGATAGCAGGTTTGAGACCAGCCTTAGAAATTTAGCAAGACTTTCAGCAACCTAGCAAGTCCCTATTTCAAAACAAAACAAAAAATAAATAAATAAAATAAAAAATGACTGGGGGTGTAGCCTGGAGGTAGAAGGCTCCTTGGCTCAATCCTCAGTACCAAAAAAAATAAATAAATAAAAATAAAAATAAAAATAAAATAAAAGCCAAAAACAAGACAAAAAGATTCTTTTCCTGAAAGTCAAGAAAGAGAATCCAGGTGTTTCATGAATGTAAATAGAATTAATTATGAATATATTCTTTGTATTCAGTAGCAAAATCCAATCATACCTTCCAGCATATTCAGCATTTCCAAGTTTCCATGTTTTTGGTTTTGCACAATACATTGTCTTCCTTACAAAGACAGTTTAATAATTTCCCAGACTATTGGTTTCAAATCCAATGGATAAGCATTTATACTGGTAACATTTTTCATTTGTACATAGACAGACTACTTATAGTGTGTGTACTGTTTATTTTTATATCAATGATAATTCTTTATCAGAAATATTTTTGTTTTTAAATTATTTATAGGTGTTATTAGGATATTCATATAATTTACATATATTTATTTATATTTGTATTTGTATTTTATAATAAAAATGTTTTGGTATATTATTACTTGGCGCAAAATAACAATTTATAAAGATGGTAGTTTCCCAGTATGGTGATACAAATCCTTGTAGATCCAATCTCCTTGTTTAAATCATCACTTCTAAAACTTTTTGAGAGGACAGTTCTCAACATAAGAGTAGGAAAAAAAGAGTTCTGCCTAACTTTGTTTGCATTGTTAATATCCCTTCATTCTGGATATCTTTTTTAAGAACAAATATATATTTTGTGACAGTAATTACAGTTAAAAAATACTTATCAAAATTCTTAAGTCTACCTGAGCATGGTGTCAAGTCTAGTTTCAACAATAGTGGATGCTGAGGCATGAGTATCTCTTTAATACAGGAATCTGAGTCCCAGACCAACCTGGGCACCACATTAAGACCATTCTCAAAAAACCAAACATGAAATCCGTAAATCCAATTGGCCATTACTGTTTTTGTTTTATTTTTTTGTTGTTTTTAGTATATTTATTGGAATATATTCAGCTCATAATTATAAGACTATGTTCTACAGAATGTTGAAATGATTACATTTTTAGAAATAGGTTTTAAAATTACCACATTAATAGTGAATAGTTAGTGCACATTATTTATTTTTAAAATTTTTTATTGGTGCATTGTAATAGTACATGACAATGAGATTCATAGTGGCACATTCATATACGCACATTTAATTACTTAGTCATTTTTCCCCTCCCCTCCTCCTCCCCCTTCCAATCCTCTACTGGTCTCCCTCCTAATTTTCACGGAGTCCCTTTTCTTTCCTTTTTTTTCTCTCTAGTTTCCACAAATGAGCGAATGCATGCCGGTTACCACTGGGCTGCAAAGCTTGACAGCATGGGTGAGTGGGACTGGGGTTCACTCTGCTCTGGAATTCCCTCCCTGTATCTGTTCATTGCCCTGCGGGACGTGGATGACACCTGTAAAGTACAGACCCCAAGGGGAGCCTGTACTTAATCTATATTCTTCATATAAGACAAAGCTATACTCCCTAAATTCTATTTAAACATAAATCCAAGCAGAAACTCTAATATTTTTTGTTTCTAAAACCTTCCTGTCCTCTCCCACGCCAACCCATATTTGAAGCTGGAGTTCCAGGATGGACTTTGTTGGTACTTCCTCATTTACTGCCCACTCATATACTTGCTGTGGTCAAAAAGTATAGATGCAACTCATCTTCCCTTGGCCTGCTTCTTGTTTACTAAATTGTAACATCATGATTACTTTTTTATCATTTAAATGTGTTTCTGTGGTGACAAGCAAAAATGAGGAAAATATGGGTTTGACTTGCCATGTGAGCAAAGAACCTGAGGAGTGCAATATATGAACTTTTTAAATTTGCTTCAGACAGGTAAAATTGCATTATGTCCTGATTGAATCTGCATTTTTGGTTATTGCCAAAGGCAAACAGTCAAAGTCTTTATAAAGTGATGCCTTCATGAAAACACTTAGGATATTATTGATTAGTGAAATGTAGCTTGATAAATTATCTTTGTTTTTGAGCATATTTTGTATTTAATATATAACATGCATCCCTCAAAATTATTAGATTATTCTTTGTTGAATACCATTTGCACTATTATGGAAACTGAATTTTATCTTTATCCTACTTTTTTAGTTCTTAAGGAATGTTACATAATTTTTAATTTGCCAAAGAATGATGCCAAATAGTTTATTTCATGTTTGCTAAAGCCATCAGCCCACCTAATGAATAAACATTGGAGCTCACTGGCAAAAAATACATTCAGTGAACAGTAATACATGACTTTATTAAATGTTAAAAGTCATTCTGTTCTTTGTTGAATATATATACATATATATATCTGCATATGTATATATACTAAAAACGAATATATATATAACCCTTATTAATATTAGTAACACATATATATTGAAAGCATATACCCACTGGGAAAGAAGATTCCAAATATTAATAAAAATACCACTGATGATTTTCTTCTATTTATTTGAATATATATTTGAAATTATATCAGTTAAGGGAATAAATACTAGCCAAATAACTTTATGGTGGTTGTAAAAATGCAAATGTCAGAGAATAAATAAGGCCTGCTTTTGTAGTTAATTTTAGTATTTGGAATTTTTCAACAGGTTCATAATTTATTATGAGTTTACATAAGATGATTTGCATATTTTATTTAATTATGTATTATCCAAGTTTCTCTTTGCTAATCAAGTTGTATTAGTAATTTATTTGTAATATAAACAATAGTGACTATGAAAATAATAGTGGCTATAATACTCCTTGTTAAAAAGAAATCTAAATAATAATTTCATACAGGAATCCATAGAATGTCCTACAAAACAATGACTTAAACCTATATATTTACATATTTGAAAATTAAGTGTTCTCATTGAAGTCCCTAACTCAGTATCTTTGGTGATTATATTTACACTTTGGAGTTTATTATGTTTGCCCCCCCCTGAAAGTCTAATCTCCTTATTATTATAATAATTATTATTACTTTATTGTAGAAGGAACTCTTAACATGAGATCTACCCTTTTAACAGAGTTTTGAGTGCACAATAAAGTATCATTATCTATAGTTGCAATGGAGGGCAGCAAAGCTCTAGAACTTAACCCATTTTGCATGCCTAAAATTTCATAAAATCAAAACAAAACAAAACTATCAATCAAGAGATAATGTCATAACACATGAAAATGGAAATTTTCTGTGTGGCATTGGGCAGATCATTTTAAAAAACAGGCATTCAATATACTCATTAGCCAAAGAAGAGTATTAATTTTATGGTACCGCCCAACTCTCACTCTCTGGAATCTAACGGATAAGAAAGTGACTTAGGTGCAGCAGTGACTTTGGAGTAGCACTGTGCTAATGGTTGTCAGGAGTCTTTGCCATTCTTCCAGATCTGTTCGCACTGCAGCTACTTTCAAATAACTCGCCTGTATGCAGCTTCCTGATAGGGGCAGAGTGGTCAAGAGAGGAAAAAATGTAGGTATTTTTGTACAATATAAATCTTCTATTCCTTTATTTATTGATGAATACTCACTAAATGTATTTCAACCATATAAACATAAAGACTGTGCAGTCTTTTAGAAATGTGTTAATAGAAATGATAAAATTACAGTTTTAAAATGTCAATACATAGGTACATCCAGAAATTGAGGGAAAAATCTAAGTAGAAGAAAAATTTATAATTTTGTTTGTCTATATTTTACCTAAGCCATACTATCTCCTTATTTCTAATAATATGTTTCTTTAGCACATTATTTTCTAGGTTATACACAACTGTCCCTGGATGAAGGTTATCTACCTTTCTTTAATTAGAATGGAAAGGAAAGAATACATAAATTATTAGGCTAAGTGAGATTAGTCACAAAAAGTGAAAGGTTAGATGTTTTCACTCATATGTGGAAGCCAGGGAGAAACTGAGATAAAGGAGACTCTAGACAAAGGAGGAGAAACCCTAGTGGAGTGATAGAGGGGCCTAAAGGAAGGAGAAGGGTGGGGGGAGGGAGACTCAATGAAGGAAACACTTCAGTGGACATGATGGATATACACAGATTTATCAATGCCAATGTAAATGGTGTGCACGGGGAGGGTGAGGGAGTGGGGTGGGAGTCTGGAGGGAGGATCATTGAGTGCTGTATCTATGTCTTTAACACTCTGAAATTCATGATTATGTATGATTCCAATGCACCAATGATAATAATAAAATAGAAGATAAGTTTTATGAGCATGTTAAAAAATTGTATTCTTAGAATGTTTTTTATATTTTCATACAAATATAGTAAAATTTTCCACACTTTGAATGTAAATACTTTTTAATTTTTGTCATTATTTTAATTAATATGTTATAGAAAATTCTTCATTATAATAGCATAATTCAAGATTTTGGTACAATAAATGTGAGAAAAAGAACTCTGAATAAATGTAGAATAATTTATGAAAAAACAAAACTAAGTAAATAAATAAATAAAGTGCCATAAGTTTTTATGCTCTGACCCAAGATCTATGAACACTAAAAACTACAATGTAAAAAAAAGTTTTGCTTGAAAATATTTTTAAAAATATAAAATAAAAGGATTATTTAAGCATAGAAAAATGAAAACATGTCACATTATGCAATCCATAAACCATTAATATGGAAAAATATAGAAGACTGGAAATATCTTCTCATAATATTTAGCAAAATAAGTGAACCCAAAAGTTATGTTTATGATTCTGTCATGTAGATATATGAGAATTTTGACAAGAGATAGAGCACACAAGAAAGATAGCAGTTAATTTTGAAAGAATAAGATTGTGAATAAAATATTTCTCTATTAAATTTTTAAAATTCTTTTATTTTGCTTTTATCAAGTTTTGCACCAAAGTGTGATAAATTATTTTCGTGACCAAAATTAAGCTAGTTTAACAATTCTCCAAAAATGATATATGCAAGCCGGGCGTGGTGGCGCACACTTGTAATCCCAGTACTTTGGGAGGCGGAGACTGGAGGATCCAGGTTCGCGGCCAGCCTCAGCTCTCTCGCTCTCTCTCTCCCTGTCTCTCTCTCTCTCTCTCTCTCTCTCTCTCTCTTTCTCTCTCTCTCTCCTTAGTGAGGCCCTCTGAAACTTCGTGAGACCCGGTTTCAAAATAAAGTATAAAAAATAGGGCCGGGGGCGTAGCGCGAAGGTAGAACGCCCCTGCGTTCAATCCCCGGTACCGCAAAAAAAAAAAAAAAAAAAGATATATGCAGGCCTGATTCACTCGGTTCTGCCTCACTCACATGTATGTACACTGTCTAGTACACAAACATACCCTTCCTTGTTCTCATTTTCCTGTATCAATGAAAAAGTAAAAATGACTTATAAGTCCATCTTACTGCATTTGGATCACTAACATTGTTTCATATTTTAATATGAGCATCTCATATTGGTTGTAAGTAATTAAAATTGTGCTTGTTAAACAAACAAGGGATGCAGGTGATTTAAGGTTGTTTCCAGCACTAAAATGCTATTTTTCTATCATTCTAAATGTCCAGAAATTCTGCCATATCACCTATTTGTAGTTGGACTAAATATTCTTCCAGTCATCCGAAAGATATTTAGAAAAGTAACAATTAATTTTCACACTTTTTCTTAGTACTTCAAAACTGCTAATTACTTTTGCTTTTTAGTACAAATGCATAGCATTCTAGATATAGTTTGGGTTAGCCTGGGAAATTAACTACCAATAATAGTGCTATTTATATGATCAATGTTACTTAGAAATTCAAATGAGCAGTTTAAAAATTACCTGGGAGGCAGTATTTTTTGTAAGTTTCCTGCAAGCAGTATTAGACATTTCAGAATCATACTCGAAATTGTTGCTAAGATATTGCCAGTAGCATTCTGTCTTTGTCAGAGAACATTGGAATAAATCATAGAAAAAGCAAAATGAGAATGGAACAAGGTAGCAGTTGGACATGTTAGCAGAGAGTAATGTCATAAAAATGAAATAGTGTAAATCACGTTTCAGGAAAGCTGGCAGTTTTACAGGGATTGTCTGTCTCTTAGTTTACCATATCGGCCTCTCTCACTTGAACCCAATTTGACAGGATGCTGTGGAGGTATGGTCAAGTGGATGGATTAAATGCAGCTTGGATTATGCCAGAATAGCGATTTGAAAATTAATGCTTAAGTGATTTTTAGAAATGGTGGTACATTGCAGAAGAAGGTAAGTAGTTGGGAGAAAATTTTCAGAAATGATCTAGTGCTACTTTTATAGTTGTCAATTTTCTACTTGCTCACATTTCCCTCTCAAGATAGCTGAGTTAAGAGGATCTCGATTTTTTTTCCACTAAAATACAAGACATTACATCGGGAAATGTTAAAATGAGTTTAAATCAACAAGGTTTTAAAAATCAAATTGACTCATTTTTAAAGTGAGTTAAAATCAAAACGAGTTATCATCAGAGGGAGGCTGAACTGGGTCATGTTAATAAAATGGAAAAAGCATGAACAGCCTGATGAAGCTTGGCAGTCCCATCATCACAAACATTCTCTGCTGAGATAATGAACTTGACAATAACTCTTCTCATTCGTAAAATGTGATAGGACGTAGTTATTCTGCAAAATTCCAGAATGAGGGCAATTCACGCTGACTAGAGGATCATCCCGTGGAGACAAAGAGAGCCTGTGATTGAAGCATTATTATAAAGTGATGCCTATGTCAGGTTCACAGTGGAAGGACAGGAATAAGAATGACATGGTTCTTCTTGTAATATCTGGGCAATACTGCCAGAGATCTCAAATAGTGGTGGGTGATTTGCAGAAAAGTTGGTTGTTTGAATTAATTTACCCAAGTGTTAAAATGACAGTGAAAAATTCAACAGGAAAGGTTTTCTTCAAAATGACTAGTACAGCAAGATCTTACCTATTCAGCTCACTTCTAAGAAGAATTTAGATTTATCCATATATTTCTGAGGTATAAATTATTCTGTACCATGTATATTCCTGTAACCACCACCTCCCATCACCAACACAAGAAGACTTCTCCTGAACAGATAAACAGGTAGAATCCTTTTATTAGTTTATATCCCAGGACATCTGCTCTTTTATGCTATAAAAAGCTCTATATCCACCTTGAATATCTATATTGAATACATAAATGATGATAATTTCAAAGAAAGTTGTCTATGCTATCCAATTTTCTAAAAGAAACTGGTTGTCATTGCTCAAATACTGTGGTTATCAGACAGCTAATTATTAAACCTTATTAAACAAAAATATTTAGAATCTGTTAGGGAATTTAAGGGAAGAGTGGCCATGGGATTCCAAAGATCTGTCTGTAATACTATGTGGGAGGGTTGGAGGACCGTGGTTAATGACCTGAGTCATATATTTATATTCCTCAGTCATATTGCGCATCGTCAGTGATTGATGGAAAGAAGAAGCAGCCCATAGAGTAAGATGCTTAGTTTCCCTAATACATGACCAGAGTTGAGTAATAGCTATTTTAAACAATTCTATTAACAAGGGTGCAGAACAAAACTGAAACTGGTGACTTTTCCTGTCAAACAACACTGTTTTCCAATTTTAAATACTCTAAAATAATTTGACAGGTTGCTATAGTACCCACAAAAAATACACCTTAATATCTGTCAATTAATGTTTCCTATGCAGAAAAAACTGCAGAAGCAAGAAGTCTTCTGAGGAGTGCTCTGCCAAATACTTAAATAGAAATGTGTGGGGAGAGATATTTATCGTTAATTTTGCCTGATTTTTCCTATTCTCTTTCCCAGGGTGTACACCATCTGTGTTAGTCAACTTCCCATTGCTGTGATAAAATACATGAAGAAAAATCAACTTAAAAAAAGAAAATATTTATTTTGGCTCATGGTTTTAAAAGCTTTTAGTCTATGGTCACTTGGCCCTATAGATAGGGGCCTGTGAGGACGCAGTACATCATGGAAGAAGGGTTTGGTGGAGCACAGCTGCACACCTCATAGGAGGCAGGTAGCAAACAGAGAAGGTAAGATGCTGTGCACAAGATAAGGGCCCCAAAGTTGCACCCCAATGACCCATTACCTTCAACTAGGTCCTACCTCTTACAGTTTTTACCAACTCTCAATAGTCCATTCAGCCACAAATCCATCAATGGATTAGTCAACTAATGAGATTAGAGTGTTCGTGATCCAATCACTTCCCAAAAGCCCCATTCTGAACCCTGCTGTCTTGGGGGCCAAGCCTTCAGCAAGTGAGTCTTTAAGGGACATTTCAGATCCAAATCATATCACCCTTCTTCTCACCCTTCTTCTAACATCCCTCCCTTCATTATTCAGAAGTTGAAGGAGTACAGGGTTACCGCAGAAAGCAATCAACTCAGAAGGAAAATTCAGACAGTACTGAATCCCTCCTTTTCTTGATTTCCCAACCCATACTAACAATGTTCTTTATGGGAAAAACAATATTTTCTGATCCAAAAACAAACCATAGGCAAGGAGAAACACTGTTAGTGAATACAGCACATTTATTCTCGAACAGTGAGAATAACATTTTCTGAGAAGTGTTTCTCCAATCCCAAAGTTTTAGTAGATCTGGGTTGCTAATCCCTGGTCCACACCCTCTGAACACAAGGTTAGGCATATGTCCCCTAGATGATCCTAATACGCCTTTCCTTCCATTCTCCCAGCCACAAATATCAGACCACGAGAGTCATAGGACATAAGCTAGACTGCTTATCATCTTCTCTAGGATTTTTTATGTTTCACTTGGTAGAGATGATCTTTCTGTGAATGTATTCACTTTTGCTACCTAACTGCGGACTCTAACATTGTCTCAACTCTGCATTTCAAAAAATTATTCCATTTCAAATAGAGGCAGAGGTGTATAATATTAAAAGATACAGTGCTGGCATTACAAAGATCTCCATTTAAATAACAGTAACACTTCTATTATGGTGTCTGTAACTATAAGTAATGTTTACATTAGATGTGATCTATGTTGTGACTATGCTATGGTGGCCTAGAATGCTCAGTAAATATTAAAACATTTACATTTGTTAATGTCAAATGATGATTTTGCTTTAAAGAAAATAAGAAAAAGCCGGACGTGGTGGCGCATGCTTGTAATCCCAGTACTTTGGGAGGCAGAGACTGGAGGATCCGGGTTCGCGGCCAGTCTCATCTTTCTCTCTCTCTCTCTCCCTGTCTCTCTCTCTCCCTCTCTCTCTCTCTCTCTCCTTAGTGAGGCCCTCCGCAACTTCATGAGACCCAGTTTCAAAATAAATATAAAAAATAGGGCCGGGGGTGTAGCGTGGAGGTAGAATGCCCCTGGGTTCAATCGCTGGTACCACAAAAAAAGAAAAAAGAAAATAAGAAAAAAAATTGTGAGGCAAATATGAATGACTATAGCTCATAAATACATTTTCAAGCTACCCCGAATGGCATGCTCCACTGTGCCAGGAGTTACATGAACTTTTATAATCACAGAACAAAAGAAAGTCATAGACCAATACATTTACGAATAACTCTGATGGGAGCATCAGGCAGGTGGGCTATGGCAAAGAGGGAAAAGCTCTTCTATAAGTTTCAGATGTCATCTTATAGCTATCTTAGCTCTAGGATTGGTGAACACTGCAGGTCTGCTAAGCTTACTAATACATTCCAAGAAGTTTATGTGTTAGTTATGAGAATGTTAAGTCAAGAATGGAAGTTGATAGAAAATGGATACTAAAGGGGACTAAACATAGCCCAAGATAATTTTGGCTTTCCATCTGCAACATTCCATCGCTTCACAATCATAATGTTCTAGTCAGCAAATACAGATAGCCTCTGAAAATTAAAAGTACTTGCATAATGTAGGCATTTAAAATAAAATTAGAGCCAGGCATGGTGGTGCATGCCTGTAATCCCAACACTTGGGAGGCTGAGACAGGAGGATTGCAGGTTTGAGGCCAGTCTCAGCAACTTAGCAAGACTCTCAGCAATTTAGAGATACCCTGTCTCAAAATGAAAAATAAAATGGGGCTGGGGGTGCAGTTCAGAGGTAGAATGCCCCTGGGTTCAATCCCTAATATGAAAATATAGCATTAATAATTCAATACTGTGCCATTTTAGGCTAGCCAGTTTTACCATCTACAGCTTGTCAGGTTTGTATGTGATTTATAAACATCCTGCTATTGTAGGCTCAACAAAAAGCTGTCATGCATAATTTTTCTGTCCCTACTGAGAAATTAAATAAATTGCCTAAGGTATGCTGTACAGTGCTAGATAAAACATTTTAACTTCCACTTTCTAAATCCAAAAATTATGTTTTATATCATCATTCTCTACAGCTTATTCCCATCTATATATTACCTGAATTAAATACCCATATCTTATATTAATCCTAATCTCTCAAATGGATTAAAATATTTTCCAAGTTTTGTTCAGTCATATATTAATTATGACAAGAAAAGTTCAATGTATTAAGATCATTCATATTTTGCTCTGCTTGACATAATTAGATCTACCTGAAATGAATAGAATTTTCCCAGAATGGATGGAACACTATTAAAAAAAAACCCTTCAATTTGGAGTTCAGCCCAAATGCAAACACTGGATTAAATAGACAATAAATATTAGTGTTAAACATTAGAAACACAGTGAGACCAGCAATAAAATCTCATAGGAAACCTAACTTTGAGTTATACACAGATGCAAAGTCTTCAAATACATAATTAAAAGTGTGATAGATTGTGTGTTTTGATTAAATAGTGGCTATTGCAAGACAAATACATTAGCTTAGTGTGGTCATAAAAGTGATGGTATAGATTTGCATTCCTTAAATTATTTTAAGTGTAATTGCATATTATAATTACAGATACTTAAGAAAACAACAATAAGCAAATCAGTCTTCTAAAGCCAGACATTCTTAAAAACATAGCTACCCAGAGCCACTTTGCTTCTTTATTTTTTCCAACAGAAAATGTTTAAACTGGTAGGAACAAAACAAATGTCATTAAGAGGGATTTAAAATCTGTGGTTATGGAAATTATGATTATTATATGTTATTATAGATTATAATATAATCAATTAAAATATTTTGGTCTCTACAATTTTCCTTCAAGGGAACTAGGGGAATTTGTATATGAGAACAGTATGTGCTATCAGTAACCTTTACACAAAAGTGTAAATAATGTGCCATGTTCTAGAAGACTGTAAAATTATATATATATATATATATATATATCATACATAGAATTATACACATAGAATTCTATATTATATATAGAATATGTATATGTATATACAGAAGGCTTTAGAGTTTTTAAAAATTCAAGTTGTTTAAATGTGCATTTTTCTTAGAAGAACAGATAAATAAACTAGTAATGTTATAATTTAGGTAATTTAGAAAACAATGATCACTGACAGCAAATAAAAATTTACTAAGAACAAATAAATTACGTTCTTGCTCGGTTCATGCCATTGTTCAACTAGTAGCACAGAAATGTTTTATAAAATGTCAGATATTGGATGATGCTATTGTCATTGGCATATTTGCATAACACATATATTCTTATTTTCTTATGGTTTTCATTAAATTAACTGTCTTATTTTTACTTTAATAAAAGTATTCAAAAAGGGAATTTGCTGATAAAAAGGGGTAAAAAAGAAGGAGGTCAAAGGCAAGAAAAACTATGTCTTCAAAAAGGTTAGAGTTTTAAAACACCGGATAAAGTTAGAGACATAATTCTGAATATTTTGGAGGTCCCAAGGAACCAAGAGCAAGAAACTTCATGTAGAAAAATGGAGTGGAGAAGGAGGGCTCCAAGGATTGAGATATCAGGTTAACATTTGGGACAGGAATAAGTTCAGTTCAGGACAGACACATTGGAACTAGAATAGAAATGTAAAGAGAAGGCTGGAAAAGCTACTAAGTATAACTTTATTAAAAAATGGTTGAGACTAGTTTTGTGATTTATCTTGTGATCTGTTCTGAAGAGTGTTTCATGTGCTGATGAGAAGAATATATTCTGCAGGTCTTGTGTGGAAAGTTTTGCAGATGTCCATTTGGTCCAATGTGCCATTCAACTCTGCTGTATCCTTGTTGATTTTCTATCTAGATGATCTATTGACTGGTGAAAGTGGGGTTTTAAATTCCCAAACTGTTATGGAAGCAGTCGAGCTCTTCCTCCAGGTTTATTAAAGGAAACTTTAATAGAGATTTTGCAAGGCCGGGCATGGTGGTGCACGCTTGTAATCCCAGTACTTTGGGAGGCGGAGACCGGAGGATCCGGGTTCGCGGCCAGCCTCAGCTCGCTCTCTCTCTCTCTCTCTGTCTCCTTAGTGAGGCCCTCCGCAACTTTGTGAGACCCGGTTTCAAAATAAAGTATAAAAAATAGGGCCGGGGGCGTAGCGCGGAGGTAGAACGCCCCTGTGTTCAACCCTCGGTACTGCAAAAAAAATAATAAATAAAGAGATTTTGCTTTATATATTTGAGTGTTCTAATATTGGGTGCATTTATATTTAGAATTGTTTTTTCCTCTCACTAAATTTACCCTTTTATCATTATGTAGTGGTTATTCTCATTTCTTTTTGGTGCTTTTGAGTTAAAATCTATCTGATAAAAGTATGTCTACTCCTCCCTTCCTTCAGATTCCATTTATATGAAATATCTTTATCCGTTCCCTTCAGTCTATGTGAGTTCTTATAGAGGAAGTGAGTTTCTCTTAAGAAACATATAAATGGGCCTTTTTATTTTCATCCACTTAGTTATTCTAGGTCTTTTAAAATTGGAGAATTTAACTCATCTACATTCATTGTAATTGTCACTAGGACTTACTACAGCCATTTTGTAACTTGATTTAATTTTACTACAGTTCTTTATTTTTTTCTCACTCTTGTAAAGTCTTCCTTTGTGGTTGATATACTTCAGTAGCATGTTTTGACTCCTCGCTTAATATTTTCAGTTTGTCTACTTGCTTTGTCTTCATGGTGTTTACCATGAAGCTTACAACAAACATTTCTTTATTATAACAAGCTATTTTGAAATAACAGTAACTTAACCTGATCATAAAGATAAGAACAGGCCTGGTACTGAGTTTCAAATCTAAAGCCAGGACATAGCTCCCTCTTCCTAATAAGTGGGAAGCATCTCTGCTCTGGGCTGCTTAGAGGTATAGAAGGGGTGACATGGGCAATTCTCTCCTTTCTGTCTTTTGTGATTTGTCTTTTCTCTTTTTTATACTAAAAAGAGGTACACTGTTCTCTCCTTTGGTCTCCTCATCTCTTTTAAGGCACTTTGGTGTGTGAGTAGCCTTTTGACTTGATGTGTCTGTGGCCAGATGACGACTGGAGGATTTTTTTTGCCTCCATCTTGCTCTGTCCCTCAAGCACTTTAAGTCTTAAGCTAGTTTTATATTTTTACTCATATCTTAATAATAAGTGCACTTAACTTTTTCAGGTATAAGTAATATCAATAGAATTAATACTCTTAAAGATGAAGATTCATCTTTTTAATAGCGCCACATGGATAGGCATATACTTTACACAGGCACACATGTGCGTTTCCCCTGCTTTCATTTCCCAATAATAAAAAAATTCCATCTTTTTCTTATTATTGTCCTGATATGATTTATTATTCATTCAAAACTAGGTCTTGAACAATACTATAATTTCATTTCTTTCCTTTGATCTTATTTTGTTTCCTATTAGGTCAATAATAACCCTGTGATTATCTTCTTAATTTTTTACTTACTATTAATTATTAACTCTCTACTGGATACAGAACTACAGATCACGCCTTTCCATATTGAAATATACCAGGTAAATCATTGTTTTTTCTTTAATTTTCTTGGAGTTATCCCAATAAAAATGAAATGCTCCCCTGCTATAATTTGAACTGATTGGTTCTCTGGCCTTCTTCCCAGCTGCTGTCCTGGGATTTCCCTTCAACATCTTCCAGCAACTTTACGTTTCCTTCTTTTTACAAACTGGAAATTTTTTTGCTTAAATCATGTGTTTATCCGCTTTTCAGTTAATTCTTTATTCAAAAGGAGCAAATCCTACTGCAACCCTTCTGAGAAACCCTTCTGAAAAAGGGTTATGGGAGGCAAAATGTTTTGGGGATCTTGCAGGTGCAAAAAAAGATTATACTCTTTCTTCACTCTTGAAAGATATTTAAGCTGACGATAGCATTCTGGTTGCTTTTATTTGTAAAGTTTTATGAGTGCAGAGCAATGTCTATATATGCTACAGTATATATATGTATGTATATATATACATATATATATATATATATATATATATATATACATATATATATATATATATATATATATAAAGAATTTGCATGTATGTGTTAAAAAGATTCAGAAAAGAAACATGAGAAACTGATAATATTGTTTATCTCCAGGAACCAGAGGAAGGTTGGGAGACTTCATTGGATTTCTTTTGTACATTTAAATTTTAACAATGTTATGGGCTAATATGGTCCCTTTATAAAAAATTAAATAGTAAGCTTTTTTAATTTAATGAAGCCGATATTTTTAAGTATTATGGAAGTTTACAAGTTTACAGCCAATACAGAAATCTATTATGAGTTTACATATACATATATATATGCATATATACAAGCAGATATAGATATATAGATATAGATATAGCATATATATATAAGATATATAAGCAGATAAGATATATATAAGCATTTAGATATATATATAAGATACAAGCAGATATATCTATATCTGCTTGTATATATATATATATATATATATATATATATATATAGTAGGCCTACACACATATAAACACTAAACATTTAAATCTTTGCCCTCCTTAATTCTTCACCATCTCTGTACTGTTAAAACACAGAACAAAAGAGAGTGATGCATGAAAGATGGTAGAATAGAAAGTCCCAGACATTCCTTCCCCCCACAAAGACACCTACTTAACAACACATGGGCCAGTCCCCATTGTGAGAAATCTAGCAAACAATTGAAGCTTCACAGACAAGCGTGAAACCAGGCACACCAAAGGTGGCAAGAAAATTCAGGACCATAGTTCCTTCACCCAGTACAACACATAGGAATGGGAGGAAATTCCCAATTCCTGAATCTTCCTAGGGGGGAAAGAGAAGACTGAAAAATATGTCCGATGTTCACACTTTTCCAGGGGACGGTGTGGGAGGGGTGGTATGTGCCCAAGGGACTGGTTTCTGTCTTGACACTGGCCTAAATTTAAATGTTGACAGGAAAAAGCACAAAGGTGAAGACTGTTGAGAACAAAGGCAGTGGTTTGGACTAATACATACTGACTTGCCATGGTCCCTCTCCCAGTTCAATATGAATGAACAGAGGAGAACTTGTGACTGTCAGCTTCTCCTCAGGGATAAGAAAGGGGTGAGACACATGTCCCACATTCTGGCCTCTTGACAGGCTGCCCAAGGAACTAGTTCTAACTCCTCATTTGAAACACTTTCAGGATTGAATCTACTCTACAAGCCTGGGGGTCAATTAGAATAGGAGAATATTTTCAATCGTGCATTCAGGCACCAGAGTAAACAAGAGATTCCAGAAAAACCAGCAAAAGTGTCTAATTGGCAATTTTCATGCACAAATCTAAAAGTGCATCCACAGAAAAGGTTTGAGAGGCCAGCAGAATCTCTACCTCAGCTGACTGGGAAGGGATATTCCCTATACAAAATGAGCGACAAAATGTTAGCAAACTAAATTGAACAGCAGATGAAAAGCATCATACGTAATAATCAAGAGGGGTTTATTCCTGGTATGAAGAATGGTTCAACATATGCAAATCAACAAATATGATGCTCCACATTAGCAGAAAAAAGGCTAAAAATCAAATGCTTATATCAACATATGCAGAAAAAGTACTTGACAAAATTCAAAATACTTTAATAATAAAATGTCAATAAATTAGGGATACAAGAAAATTATCCCAGCATAATAGTAAAGGCCTTATAAATAAAACTCAAGTTAGTATAATATTCCGGAGAAAGAAATTATAAAGTTTCCCTCTAAGATCAGGAATAAGACAAGGATTTTATTCTCACCACTTCTATTCAGCATACTGGAAATCCTTATTAAATTAATTATGCAAGGAAAATAAAAGACATCCAAATCAGAAAAGAAAATGTAAAAGTATGTTCACTCACAGATAACATGAGTTTATATGTAGAAAATCTTAAAGATTTCACACAAAGATGTTGGAACTGAAAAAAATCAGTGAAGTTGAAGAATACAAAATTAACATACAAATCCATAGTGTTTCTATATGCTAACAATGAATAATTTTAAAAAGAACATAAAAACATACACTTACCATATGGCTCATTTATAATATCATCAAAAAGCATAAAATACTTAGCAATAAACTTAACAAAGAGGTGAAGGTCTTGTACATTAAAAGACACAGAACATTTCTGAATGAGATTAAGATGACAAATAAATGAAAATAAATTTTATGTCCATGTTTAAAGACTTCATAATTTTTCAATGTCCACATTACTCAAAGTGATCTATAGATTAAATGTAAGCCTTATTAAAATTCCAAAAAATTCCAATTTTTTGCAGAAATAGAAAAACAAGTCTAGAATTGATATGAAACCACAAAACACCCCAAGTTACCAAAGCAGTCTTCATGAAGAAGAACACAGTTGAATGCCTTATACTTTAAACTTCAAATCTATACACATAAACTCAGTAATCACAACAGTGTGATATTGGCATATAAATAAACATATTAACCACTAGAACAGAAAAGAGAACCCAAATTGAACTTACACATATATGGACAATGCAATGGGGAAAGTGTACTCTATTCAACAAATGGTGCTAAGGAAACTGATTATCCACATACAAAATGATGAAATTGGGCCCTTATCTGACACCATACATACAAAAATTAACTTAAAATTGATTGAAACTAAAACCCTTAGAAGGATACATTGAGAAAAGTGCTCAAAACTAGTAATCAACAGGGAAATGAAAATTAAAAACTCAATAAGATATTACCTCTTATCTGTTAAAATGAAATTATCAGAAAGGAAAAATATGACAAATGTTGGTAAGTATGTAGAGAAATGGGGACCTATGGGCATTGTTGGTAGAAATGCAAATTAATAAAAGCATTATAAAAAACAATATGGAGTTTATTCCAAAATTAACAATAAAAGTACTGTATGATCCAGCAATACTACTTCTGGGTATGCATACAAAGAAATTAAAGCATTATATTTAGGAAATCTCTGCACTCTCATTTTCATTGTAATATTATTAACAATAGCAAAGATACGGAATAGACCTAAGTGTTCACCAATGGATGAATGGATAAAGAAAATATTCTACATACACACAGGCAAATACCTAAGAATAATATTTCACCTCCAAAATGGAAGAAATCCTGAATCCCTGGACAGCATGAAAAATCTAGAGGATATTATGCTAAGTGAATAAACTAGATACTGACAGATAAATACTGCATGATCTCACTTATATGTAGAATATAAAAAAATCTTAAGCAGAAGTAGAATAGTGGTTGTGAGGGCCTGGAAGGGGGAAGTGAGGATGGAGAGGTGTTGCTCAAAGGGCATGAATTTTCTGTTAGGCTTAAGGAATAAGTTCTAGAGCTCTAGTGCATGTTACAGTGACTACAGTTAACAACAATGTATTGTGTTCTTGAAAATTGTCAGAAAAGTAGATTTTAAATGTTCTCATCACACAAATAACTATATATATGTGTGTGTGTGTGTGTGTGTGTGTGTGTGTGTGTGTGTTTAATTTCTTTCCTTTTTTTGTGAAACTGGGGAATTGAACTCAGGACTTCTCACATACTAGGCAAGTGAGATATATCTCCAGCCCTATTTAGCTTAATTTATTTATTTATTTTGTGATGCTGGCAATTGAACCCAGGGGCATTCTACCTTCAAGCTATACCCCCAGCCCTATTTTATATTTTATATTAAAATAGGGTCTCACTAAGTTGCTGAAAGCCTCATTAAGTTGTTGATGCTGGCCTTGAATCTGCAATCCTCCTGTCTCAGCCTCCCAAATGCTGGATTACAGTCACAATCCTCCTGTCTCAGCCTCCCAAATATTGGGATTATAGTCACAAACCACCACCCCCAACAATTAGCTTAATTTATGAAATTAAGTAGACAATTTATATATAAACATCATGTAGTATACCATAAATACATTCAATTTTATTTATCAATTTGAAAATAAATAAAAATAAAGACACATGATTTTTAAAATGTATATATTGCAATGGAATGTTATTCAGCTTAAGGAAAGAAGGAAATCTTGTTAATCTTTCATGAATGAGTTTTGAGGAAATTACAGAAAGTAAAATAATCTAGTCACAGAAGGAAAATTACATGTATGGATTGTTTGTACTTAAATAGTAGTTAAACACTCAGAAGCACATAGTAGACTGGTAGGTACCAGAGACTGGCTAGAAAGAGAATTGGAGAATAGTTAGTCAGTGGGTGTAGAATTTCAGTTATTTAAGATGAAAAAGTTCTGGGGATGTGTTGCATAAATTTAACAATACTGTACTGAACATTTAAAATTTGTAAGAGGGTAGATCTCATGTTATATTTTTATAACAATTATAAAAAACTAAACTGAAAACACTTGTTCTCCAAAGGACAATTATAATAATAAAATAGCAAAGCATAAACTAAGAGAATATGTTTGTAAGTCTTGTCTAATAAAGGGCTTATATACAAATATCATAAAGAACTCTCAAAACTAAATAATATGAAAACAGCCCATTTTTTAAAGAAAAAGGATATGAATAGACCTTTTCCCTAAGAATATATACATATGGCAATTAAGCACAAGAAAAGATGTACAATGTCCTCAGTCATTAGGAAATTCAAATTGAAATCATAATCAGATACATATACATATACATATATACCTATCAAATATATGCATGTGTGTATAGTGTGTGTGTGTGTGTGTGTGTATATATATATATATATATGCCTATTAGAATGGCTAAAATATAGTAAAACTAAACCAGACAAAACCTAGTAGCAGTGAGGATACAGAGCACCTGAAATTCTCCTTTTTAGCTGGTGAGAATGCAAATGGGTCTGTCTCTTTGATAATCAACTTAGTATTTTCTTATAAAAGCATACACTTACTATATGGCCCAGCAGTCTCACTCCTATATATTTACCAAAGAGAAATAAAAATATATATTCACTTAGAAACCTACCAATGAACATTTATAATAACTTTGTTCATAATTGTTCCACAAAAGAAAGATTGTGGTATATCCATACAATGGAATACTGTTCATTAATTAATTGTAGCAAACTGCATTAAAAAACAAATGAGCTGGGCGTGGTGGCGCACGCTTGTAATCCCAGTACTTTGGGAGGCGGAGACCGGAGGATCCGGGTTCGCTGCCAGCCTCAGCTCGCGCACGTGCGCGCATGCGCTCTCTCTCTCTCTCTCTTCCTGTCTCTCTCTCTCTCTCTCTCTCTCTCTCTCTCTGTCTCTCTCCCTCCTTAGTGAGGCCCTCCGCAACTTTGTGAGACCCGGTCTCAAAATAAAGTATAAAAAATAGGGCCGGGGGCATAGCGCGGAGGCAGAACCCCCCTGGGTTCAATCCCCGGTACGAAAAAAAAAAAAACCATAAATGAAAGCCGGGCGTGGTGGCGCACGCTTGTAATCCCAGTACTTTGGGAGGCGGAGACCGGAGGATCCGGGTTCGCTGCCAGCCTCAGCTCGTGC
>PVJS01018586.1:0-34707 GCA_004027185.1 Glis glis | reverse complement strand
TTTTTTTTTTTTTTTTTTGCGGTACCGGGGATTGTACCCAGGAGTGTTCTACCTCCGTGCTACACCCCCGGCCCTATTTTTTATACTTTATTTTGAAACCGGGTCTCACGAAGTTGCGGAGGGCCTCACTAAGGAGAGATAGAGAGAGAGAGAGAGAGAGAAAGAGAGAGAGAGAGAAACAGGGAGAGACAGAGAGCTGAGGCTGGCCGGGAACCCGGATCCTCAGGTCTTCGACTCCAAAGTACTGGGATTACAAGCATGCGCCACCACGCCCAGCCTGAGGCATCTTTACTGACCTTTTGTCTTGAAGATCAATCTAGTGGTGTGAGAGGTGTGCTGAAGTCTCCCAATATTATTGTGTTGGGATCTATGTGTGATTTAATGTCATGATGCGTTTCTTTTATGAAAGTGGTTGCACCTACGTTTGGGGCAGAAATGTTGGCTATTGTTATATCCTCTTGCTGGATTGTTCCTTTTACCAGTAAGAAATGACCTTCTTTGTCTCTTCTGATAAGTTTACGTTTGAAGTCTAATTTGTCTGATATCATAATTGCTATTCCTGCTTGTTTTCGAGTTCCATTAGCATGGATTACCTTGCTCCATCCCTTCACTGTTAGTTTTTGCGTATCTTTACTCGTAAAGTGTGTTTCTTGCAGGCAGCATATAGATGGATTGTGATTTTTAATCCATTTTGCCACCTTATGTCTTTTGATTGTGGAGTTGAGGCCATTTATATTCAGTGTGATTATTGAGAGATGGGTTTCAATTCCTAACATTTTGAGTTTTAATTTCTGTTTTAATTCCTAATGTTTTGAGATTTAATTTCTGTTTGAGGTAGTAACCCTAGTTGTTTGTTTGGTGGAAATCACTATTTCTCTGGTTCTGGCATTTCCTTATTATTTCTTCTTTGCAATTAATCTCTTTGAGTATTTTCTCTAGTGCTGGTTTGGAGGACATAAATTATTTCAGCTTCTGTTTGTCGTGGAAGGTTTTTATTTGTCTCTCAAATTTGATAGATATCTCTGCTGGGTAGATAAATCTTGGCTGGAAGTTGTTTTCTTCCAGAGTTTGGAATATGTTGCTCCAGGCCCTCCTGGCTTTCATGACTTGGTTTGGAAAGTATGGAGTGATTGTTATTGGTTTGCCTCTGAGTGTTACTTGGTCTTTTGCTCTCGCTGCCTTTAAGATTCTCTCCTTGGCCTCTACATTAGTCAATTTGATTATTATGTGGCATGGTGAACCTCTTCTATGATCTTGTCTATTAGGGGTTCTATATGTTTCCTGTACCTGTGTGACGACCTTGTTTTCTGTTTGGAAAATTTTCTAATATTACTTCTCTGAATAGATTACACATTTGGTTACACATTCTATTTCCTCTTCTATGCCTATCACTCTTAGGTTTGCTCTTTAAAAACTGGCTGAGATCTCTTCAATGTCCAATTCATGCTGTTGAATTATTTTTTCTAATTTATATACGATGCATTCATTTTTGGAGAGGTCATCTTCTAATAGTGAGATTCTGTTTTCCATGTGGTTTAGTCTATTGTTGATGGTCTGTATTGATGCCTTCCATTTCAATTATTGCATTCTTCGCTTCCTTCAGAGCTTCTTTTTGTTTCCTGTTCAGGGTGTCAGATTCTTGTTTATTTGATCTTTCATTACTTTCAGGCTCTCTCTGAATTCTTTTCAGAAATCCTGTATCATTTCTACTATTAAAGTTCTGAATTGTCCTTCTGCAATCTTTGCACTTTTGCATTGGCGAGTTCTGTTGTTGTGGGATTGTGGGGGCTCATTGTTTCTTTGCTATTCTTCCTTTTCATGATTTCAGGTTTCTTATATTTATACCTTTCTTGCTTTTTTGGTAGCTCTCACTCACTCTGTAGGTTTCCTATGTCTAATCTCTCTCCCTTTATAGTTTCTTATTCTGGAGGTAGATAGTTGCTACTAGGTGGGCCTTAAAGGTGAAGAGCCTTTACTGAATGGTTATTTTCACTTGCTTGGTATAGTGTCCATTTGCAGGCCCAATTCTTGGTCTCCTTCAGTGATTGGGACCCTTGCCTGGTGCCTCTCACTACCTGTGCAGGCGACCAGTGCTGCTATTGTCCCTCTCACTGCAAGCGTGGGTCTCCACATTTTCCACTTGGGCTGTCCCTATGTCTCTCTCTGTCTACACCTATGGCAGGTGTCACCAACTGAGGGCCCCAGGCTTGTGTCTGTCTTTGCCTACAGAAGTGGCAGGTGTCACTTTGACCCGATTCTGTGCAAACAAGGAACTCCATGTTTTCCACAGAGAGGCCTGGTTTGGTCCAATATTTCCTGAGGTACCGCAACTATATGTCCTGTGGCGATCCCCGGTGACTGTATAAGGGCACTGCGACCCACGAGCTGCAAGTCTGTCCCACCCAAATGTCGCCAGGGACTGTCAGCTTATCCACATATCTACCACGTCCCACAGCAGACCCCACTCCCACCTCTGCCGGGGCAATCCGCAGTCTCAGACCCCGCTAGTCCCTGTGGTCATGCTGGGTGGTCTCCCCCTGGGGCGGCTAGTTGACTTACGGTCTCGTTGAGCGCTGCTCTTAATCTCTGGGGTAGGTGGTAGGCTCAGCCACTGCCGCAGGTTTTGGTCAGGCCTCCGGGCACTGGGGACTCTGCCGAGCATGGATCGAACTGCTGCTTGCTTTTATTGCTGATGCTCTGCAGTTGCTGGTTTTACAACAGGTCCCTGGCTTCTTTGTTCGAGGCCTGCAGAAGCCATAATGCCAGTAGCCGCTGGCGTGGTCTGAACAAGATGGTGCTGCTGCCCCTTCTGCCGACACAGCAGTTCAGGTGTGTTGCGCGTGGAGCGAGTTGCTGCTCACCTTCACTGCTGCTATTCTGCAGTTGCTGGATTCACAGCAGGTCGCTGGCATCTCTATTGGTCTTGTGTAGGAGCCACAATGCTGGTAGCTGCTGGTAAGGTCCTGCTAAGATGGCGCCGCTGCCGCCACTGTAGCCTCCGCCCTTTGTTCTCTTGAGTGTGGAGTGAGCCGTTGCTTGCTTTCGCCTCTGCTGATCTGCAATTGCTGAACTTCCAACAAGTCTCTGGCTTCTCTGCTGGTGGTGTGTGGAAGCCGCAACGCCGGTAGCGGCTGGCATGGTCCCACCAAGACGGCACCATCACCGTTCCTTAGGTAAGGCGCTTAGACTTTTTACTCTCTTCTGTTTTGTCTTCTGGCTTTGATTCCGTCGCATTTCAAATTTTTCATTGTTTAGTTCAAGTTTTTGTTGCTTTTCTTCTCGTTGAGAAGTTGCTTTCATGGCGATTGAGATCCAAGTCTCAGAGAGATCATAACGTGGATCTCCCTTAGTCGCCATCTTGGAGCCCCTGATCACAAAAAAGTTTTTAACAACTTATTCACCCAACATTCCAGTATGGAATAGCACACAGTTTTCTGGGACTAGTCAATTTTTGTTGTTGTTGTTGTTGTGATAGCTTGTGAACTATTATTTCAATCTTTTAGAAATAAAGGGCTTGATCTGGGAGAAATAAATGCATAAATGAAATACATGCAGTGATTCCAAAATGTAGATATAAATAAATGAATGTTGCCTTTTCTAATGTAGGCAGGAAATGCAATTACAAATTCTGTAATTTGTAATTATAATTACAAATTCTGAGTAATGCATTGGAAAATTATTTATATAGGGAATCTCAGATTTATGAATGACTTATGTTCTAAATACCTATAAATCAGTTGTTTTTAAGTTGGTCTGTACTTTCTAAAGAAACAGAATCATAAATGTTTAGATTCTCAGACCTATCCATGAAGTATATGGAACCTAAATACCACATGTAACAATGGGTTTCTTTGGTAAAATAAGTTCAGACTCTATGACATGCAAAGGAAAATAATTCTTTCCTGACTGGAGACTTTGAAAGGGATATTGGAAACAGAATTTCCTGCTTCACAGCCCACTTGCCCACACCCTACAATCACCTGTTCCTTCTAACCCAGATGTTAGATGTTCCTTTCTATACACTTGGGAACCACTGTGGAATCAAATACATAGTCACAACTTCTCTATACTTCTGACAAGAAATAGGACATCTAGGCTGGTCACTGAATATATCTAAGTATCAAGTTCTCACTTTAAAAACCACCACGCTGCCAGGCATGGTGGCGCATGCTTGTAATCCCAGTACTTGGGAGGCTGAGACAAAAGGATAGCAGGTTCGCGGTCAGCCTGAGCTACTTAGTGAGGCCCTCTGAAACTTAGTGAGACCGTGTTTCAAAATAAAGAATAAAAAATAGGGCTGGGGGTGTAGCTCAGAGGTAGAATGCCCCAGGGTTCAATCCCCAGTACCACAATAAATTAAAAATAAAATAAAACAACCACCCATCTTAATGGGGGGTACTACAAAAATCAAATAAGATAATGAATATGTGACATCCATTAAGTCTGACACATAATAGATGTTTCTTCTAATTTCATAGCCAGGGCAGTCTCACTCCCCAACCACTCCCTTTCCATTACAAGTCATGATATTTAATTCTTCTTTCCTAACCAAGAGAGGTATGAAGACAAGATGAAATGAAACAGGAAATGAAAGATCAATTCCATAGTTTCACATAGGGAATAAAAAAGGAATTTAAAAATAATCACCACAACAAAAATAAAACATAGGCTGGAGAAAGAATCCAGAGAACATCTCAATTACATAGAAGTCAATCTTCACAATGTAGTTTCATTATCATATAAAAAGTACAAAAATTTCTGGATGACAAATATAAACCTTAAGATACCATTTTGGCTGTGTCTTTCAACTAGTGATAATTTTCAAAAATCTTTTATCTCTTCTTATTTTTTTATTTTTTATTTTTTTTGCGTTACTGGGGATTGAACGCAGGGGCATTCTACCTCCGCGCTACACCCCCGGCCCTATTTTTTTTTATACTTTATTTTGAAACAGGGTCTCACGAAGTTGCGGAGGGCCTCACTAGGTAGAGAGAGAGAGAGAGAGAGAGAGAGACAGAGAGAGAGAGAGAGCTGAGGCTGGCCGCGAACCCGGATCCTCCGGTCTCCACCTCCCAAAGTACTGGGATTACAAGCGTGTGCCACCACGCCCGGCTTTTATCTCCTCTTAATGTTATAGTATTTGGTAGATATTGGCATACCTTTATTTAGGAAAACCCACCACATTAACATGTAGATTTATATTAATGAATAAATTAGAAGATGACTTTTTTCTATATAAAATCTTATTTCTCTTAATAATAAGCTTTCTTTCTCAAAATGTAGTCGATTTACAAAATTTTTAATATACATACATCATCAGGAATATACCTTTTGCATAAAAGAGGCAAATAGTCTGGTGTTTCTTTCTTTTTTTTTGCAGTACTGAGGATTGAACCCAGGGGCATTCAGCCTCCCAAGTACTGGGATTATAAGCATGTGCCACCACACCTGGCTAGTCTGGTGTTTCTTAAAATTTGTTCTACGGAACCTACATATTCCAAAGTCAATAGTTTGGAGATTTTATTGTTTTAATCACAGGTCTTTTCAGAGCTTTAATATGTATTGTGTGTGTGTGTGTGTTTTGTGGGTACTGTGTATTGAGCCCAGGGGCATTCCACTTCTGAGCTACACCTCCAGCCCGATTTTTTATTCTTTGTTTTTGGAACGGGGTCTCACTAAGTTGCAGAGGGGCTCACTAAGTAGTTGAGGCTGGCCACGAACCTGCAATCCTCCTGTCTTAACTTCCTAAGTACTGGGATTAAAAGCGTGCAACCACCACGTCCAGTTGTATTGTGTTTTTCTAAGAGAGCAATGCCACATAGCTTCTACGCTTACTTGCCCATCAACACTTTGTTCAAGGAGCATCTAGTAATATCTTATAGAACACTGAAGGCAACTAAGGCTATCACTGTGAAAACTGATGCTCCCTTTGCGAATTCTATTCCTTTCCACTAATTTTCAGCTGATTTGACTGAGAGAATGGGGCCTTTCAGCAGTTCAGTTACCTTCACACATCCCAGGACTGTGGTCTTCAGGTACATCAACAGAAACCAAGCCTGAGAGCAAAGTACAGCAGAAGGAGCATAGCCTGCCCATGGTTGTCTACAGTCTGACCCAACCACTTGCTAGCTTCATGCATGCTACTTACCTTCCCTGAGCTGTATTTTACCACCTGTGAAATGTGAATGGTAATAAAATGAGGAACTTAAGAAGGTGACAGAGTCAGCCAATGGACAAGAATATAAACCAGGATTGACTACTCCAGAATCTCCTCTATTAATCACCTTATTAGAAGGCTTCCATATAGCTACATCTTGCAGAGTATGAGTAAACACTACTTAAATAGTGCTCAGGATAGTTTCTGACATATGACAGGTACTCATCACATGGTGGTAACATTAATAATTCTAGAGAACTGATACCAATGGATAACAACAAACTTTGTTTATCAGATTTTCTGATAAAATTGATAATGTGATTGCTGTTACAGGCTTCAGGTTTGGGGTAATGTCAGGCTGGACTATTAAGACCAATCTTCCCACTGAAAATTACTAAAAATGATGAAGAAAATAGATTGTAAAAATTTTTCTGAAAGGAACAAAGAGGTAACAAGAGTATAAAAATTACCAGGACAAACCTGAAATGAGAAGCAACTCAGAACAGAAAGTGCTTGTCCAGAGTATATTCACTAGTCCCAGCAAATCTGAATTTATGATTTAATGACCCTATAAGATGTAAGAAGCAGAAGAGAAATCAAATCGCAATGTAAGCAGTTTAACTGGAGATTTTCCTTAAACTAAACTGACATCCCAAGGGATCACCAACAATGCAGTGGTAAACTAGAAGTAAACTAAACCTGTTGCCCAAACCCCCACTGCCTGAGGTGACGAGGCAAGGGATCCAGAAAAACTCAGGCAAGGTCTTTGGATAAAACAGGCCTGAGTTCATAGTCCCTGCAGGTGCCCACAGAAGCATCAATTTAACTCTATATGTAAAATTTCAACTACATTGACAGGCACACAAAGGTAACTAGACATGCAAAAAATGGAGACTTCATGAGTAAGAGCTAGTTTACAAAAAAAAAACTAGAAATATTTAGATATTGATTACTAGACACTAAATATAAAAGAACCATACTTACTCTTTTATTAAAAATGTAAAATATTAATGTATGCAGGGTATAGAAAGTGACACAACAGATGTGAAAAGTCAAATAGAACTATTAGAGTTCAGAAACATAACTGAAACAAAGAACTTGGTATATGGATTTAATATCAGATCAAACACAGCTGCAGAGAGAATAGGGAAATGGAGGACAGGTCATAAAAATATCCAGAAAAACACCAAAAGATGGAAAATACCGAAAGGGTAGAAAATATAGGATGCAGTGAGAAAAAACTAACAAGGTTTAAAAGGCATGAAGGAATAGAGAAGGAGAAAATCAAGAAAATAGAGCAGAGGCTGTCAGATGAGTGAGATTTTGTTCAAACTGATGGTAAACATCTCAGTCAAGAATTTAAAGAAGTACAGGAGTCTCAAGCAGCATCAATAAATTCTATACTTAATTATCACAGTGAATCTTGAGAAAACCAAAGGCAAAAAGAAAGTTAAAGATTACCTTCACTGAGGTGACGCATTGGCAAGTTATTTTTAACAACCAATAGAAGCCAAATAATAAACTAGAATTATAACTTTAATATTCAAAAGGAAAAAATTAAAACAAGCAAAACAAAGTCATTTTCAGACAAAGAAAAAGAACCAAAAAGTCTGATACCAAAAGAACCTACAAAAAGAAACTTTAATTATACTGTTAAGAAAAAGGAAAATAATCCCCAATGCAAGGTACAAGATAGAATACACAGATATATGTAGGTAAATCTAAATAAATATTAAATTTATAAATTATCTTGTGAAATTTAAAAACAGAATTATACAGCAAAAGCACATAGGTTAGGGAAAATGAATTTAATTGTTGGAAAGACCTTGCATTGTCTGAGAAAAAGGGAAAATCATCTTTAATTTTAGATTTTAATAAGTCTGATGAATGATATTTTTAGGGGTAATTTCCAAAATATGACAAAAAGAATGTGTAACTTTAATTATATCAGGGAAAAATTAAAATGATAAAAGTAACTAATCCTTAAATGGAAGAGAAAAACACCCATCAAAACCAGATAAACAACCATGGGATAAGAAGGACAAAATAGAAAACATAGGTTAGCATGGTAGACTTAACCCCAAATATATAGATATATGATAGTGTATATATACAAAAGGACTAAATGCTCCAGTTTAAAAAAACTTGTCAGCCTGGCATCGTGACTTATGCTTGTAATCCCAGTACTTGGGAGGCTGAGACAGGAGGATCGCAGGTTCGCAGCCAGCCTCAGATACTTAGTGAGGCGCTCCGCAACTTAGTGAGACCCTGTTTCAAAACAAAAAATAAAATAGGGCTAGCTCAGAGGTAGAACTGATTTAAAAAAAATTGTTAAATTGGATAAAAATTAAAATCCAATATAATGCTCTTTGAAGAAGCATTTCTATAATGTAAAAAAGACAGTCTAAGTGAAAAAGTAGACAAAAACACACAATGTAAAAAATACGTGCATCAAATAACAAAGACTCAAATTATATAAAGCAAAAATAGACATAACTATGAGAACTAGAAAAATCCATAATCATAGCAGGAGATTTTACAGTACTATAGAACATGTAGACTACAATCATTACTCCTAACAAGTAATTAGTATATCTAGGACACACTAGTGAATAATAAAACTGTCAAGCCTATTGCATGAATGAGAATTAAGAAAGAAAAAAAAAAAACAGAGAAGGTACAAAAGCTAATACCAGGAACAGGGAGAGGCAGTCAATCCTACTGAAATTCAATAGATAAGACATTAAGGAGAAGCTAATGCTTATATATCTCGAATCTCAATATCTATGAATATATAACTTACTGAAACTAACACAAGAAATAGAAAGGCTAAAGAACCCTGTAACTAGTAAAAAAAAAAAAAACAATTGAATTAGTATAAGAGATAAATACATAGTGATATACTCATACAATGAAATACTATAAAGCAATAAAATACATACTTAATAAATGATAAACAGAAAGCAAAAGAATATAATTCCATCCACAAAAAATTCGAACCAGGCAAAACTAAACTGTAGTATTTAGAGAAACACACACAGGTGGCAACACCATAAAAAAAAGCAAGGAAGAAAATACCATAAAAATCGCAACATGTTTACACCTGGAGTCATTGAGGGGAAATGGCATTGGCAATGTTCCATTTCTCAACATGGAGGTGCTTGTGTAGCTATTCATCTCATGATGGTTTGTTAAACTGTACATTTACATTTCATGAGCTTTTTTCTATTTTTAATAATTTTTATTAGGAACTAAAAAATATTGTGAAATCATCAATCCCATCATAAAGAGCCACCAATCTTTACAACAATAAGTATAAAATAGTAATTTACCACATTTTCTTTAGAAAATGAACACGAGTACATAATCAAAATCATATTTCCAAACTACCTGATACTACTGTGTTTTTAATCACAATAAAATAATTTGGAAGACTACTCATACCAAGTGTTACAAACCTTCCTGATCACCTGACCCCCTTTTTCATGTTGCTATGTATTTCTTTTGGAAAAATTGCAATTACCACTATTATTCAGAGAGAAAAGGGTTAAGATTAATTTAACCCTACCTTCTCTAACATCCTTTGATTCCTACCAAAAGAAAGATTGTCTTCTTTGATTTTGAATTAAAAAATGAGACAGGTCTTTGATTTGGCATTAGAAAAATGGTGAAACCATCAATTTTAAGTAAAAGATACGGACTCAGAATACCCAAAACCTTTTTGTTCCACTAAGTTAATTAGCCTTGCAAACAAATCTCAGCATAGAGAAAGAAAAATAACTATTTCCGCTTTTGGGAACAGAGATAGATTTGAAAGAACAATGAGAATCACTCATGACTATATTATTTAAGCCAATATCCATTTCAGGGAACCATATATTACAAATTAGAAATTATGAGTCATTATATATGTATTGACATAATATATGTAATAAGTAAAATATATAATGTACTTACCATTTCCATTAATAGACAAATTATGGGTCTTGAAGCTATCCTCAGCACTTTCCAAGGTTAGAGTAGTATGAGCTAGCAAATTATACTTTGCACCTCTAGTAGTGAGAAAGAAGACATGTGTTAAGTATTTTTGTATGTTCTCTACTATGTAAAATATTTAGATCTTCAACAACAAAATGATAAACACCCTGTCTAAAAAATGGGCAAAGGCCTTGAAAGGGCATTTCTCTCAAGAAGAGACACAAAAGACCACACACAAAAAGCTCACCATCACTGGTCATTTGAAATGAAAATCAAATCTCAGCAAGATACCATTTCACACCTATTAGGATAAAGAACTACAGAAAATAAGACCATTAGCTAGGATGTGGAGAAACTAGAATCTCTATACACTGTTAGTAGGAATATAAAATAATATAGTTGCTAAAGAGAACACTATGGTGATTAGTCGAAAAATTAATTAAAAGCCACAATATGATCCAACAAATCTATTTCTGCTATCCACCCAAAGGTACTGAAAGCAGGGACTTGAGTAAATACTCCTACACTCATGTTCACAGCAGCATTACTCAACAATAGCCCAAAAGCGGAAAAACCCCAAGTGTCTGTCCAGGAATGAATGGATAAACAAAAAGTCAGGTGTGTGTGTATCAATGTGTACACGTGTGTGTGTGTATATATTATGTGTATATATATATTAATTATATTATAAAATATTATTCCGCTTTAAAAAAGTGGACCCATGCTACAACATGGATGAACCTTGAAGATATAGACGAAATATACCAGCCACAAAAGGACAAATACTGTATGATTTCACTTTCAACAGGTACTCAGAGTAGTCCAATTCATACACATGAAAAGCAGAACAGTGGTTGTAAAGGGCTGGGAGGAGGAGGACTGAGGAATTGGTGCATTATGGGTACAGAAACAAAGTCTGGAGATGGTTGTTGGTGGTGGTTGGGAATCAATGTGAATGTACTTAATACCTCTGAATGTACACTAAAAATGGTTAAAATGGTAAATTTGATGTCATATATATTCTATCAAAAAATGAAAAAAATTGGATAACATAGATGATAAGATTTATAGTCATACATGATATTAAAATCAATTTAGTATGTTTATGATATTTTCTCAATAAAATCTGCAAATTATTTGTTTTAACTCACACAAATGTTTCTATGAAGGTCTCCATTGACTCATTTAATAACTATTTACTGAACCACCTAAAATGTGCCCAGTGCTAGGCTAGATGACAGGCATCCAATTGTAAACAAGATCCAGCATTATATTCAGGTGCAGGTAGGAGAAAAAATAGAATAAACAGAGGAATATATAAAATATCAGCAAGTTTTTGTATGAAAGAAACAAAGGGGATAAGAAAACTGAGGGCCTATGTTAGGTAGATAAATTAGGGAAGGTGTTTCTGAAGAGGTAACCATCATGCAGTCATAAAAGGATTTGGCCAAGCAAAGAATATAGGAAAGAGACAGAGCATGTGCAAAGGGAAGGCTAAAATTTGTTGCGCACGACTGGAACGCAGCGAGCAAGCCAGCAGCCTGGCACAACAGAAGGCTGGACGTAAGGCGGGGTCAGCACCCAGGGCTTTGTGAGCCTGCAGGAGGTGGGCTTCATTCTAGAGTAGTGGTGAGGCAAGGAGATTTGGTAAGAAGGTGAGCGACAGGATCTGATTCCTCTTAATTTCCCAGGGTAAGAACTGACAATGACCCACTCTGTGACGGTCTAGCGGGGGTTCTTAGAGCCCTCTTCTCAGCTAGACCTCAACCTTGGCCTGAAGGCTTGGCCCAAGCACTTCCTAACAGCTCAAGGCTGTACCCCTAAGATGATGCTAGCTCCTCTTAAATCCTGCTGAGAAAACTCAAGGCTTCAAATTCCAAATGAATTTAATGTCAGTTGCAGTCAACATCTGAAGACAGGGTCCCTGTCTCCCGGCCTGGGGAAGGTAGTGGCCTAACCCGTTGCCATAAACACCAGCTGGCCAGCACCTGGCCACCAGGTGGGCTACACCTGGACCAGTCCCCTGTGACTCATGTGGCTGATTGTAATTTTTCACTTCCCTGACTCTGAGCCCTAGCTCACAGGTTCCCTAGTTTCTCCCTTTAAAAGGCCTAGGCATCTCTACACAAATTAAAACTGAGTGCAAGCTAGGTGTGGTGACACACGCTTGTAATCCCAGTACTTGGGAGGCAGAGACCGGAGGATCCGGGTTCACGGCCAGCCTCAGCTACTTAGTGAGGCCCTCCGCAACTTAGTGAGACCCGGTTTCAAAATAAAGTATAAAAAACAGGGTCGGGGTGAACGCCCCTGGGTTCAACCCCCGGTACCGCAAAAAAAAAAAAAAAACTGAGTGCAAGTCTTGCTGGACTCTTCTTCCTCCTGCAATAGCATATCAACGATTAAAATCTGTCCCTGTCACTTTAATTAGTGTTCAGCCTTGTTTATCTTTGACAAAATAAATCTCCTTCTGGCTGTGTACTTTAAAGATTTGGAATTTCTATCTATAGTGTGAGAAAATAGAAGACTTTATTACTAATTCCATTTTTCTTTTCATTGTAGTCCCCTCTGTACTACTTATGTTAAATCAGCACTCTTGCCAAAAATATCTAGATATTCTGGTGATAAATTTAATATACTGGCACTTTGTGGTGATAACAAGTGAACTGTTGTTCACTAAGAACTATATTTTCTGTGCTAGCAATTTAATTTTATTTCATGACTTTTCCAAGTTTTATTATTTCTTTTCTAAAACAGTAAAATCTCAAAATGTGAGACAGACAGACAGAGAGAGCGAGAGAGAGAGAGAGAAACATTGGAGAAGAGATTGCTGTCTGATGGCAATTTTTATTAATTGTGCCAGGTGATATGTTTCAAAACCTCCTTTGTCTCTTATTAAATCTTTAATGAAATCTTTGTAATAGAAATATGCATAGATTTATTCAGTAAGCACACAATGCATGCATGCATTTTTCAATAAAAAAGACAGAGCCCATAGAATTTTACTCCCACGAAAAGCCTCTTGGTTTTTAATGTACAACCATCATAGACCAGGTATCTCTCTCAATGCACAATGTTTTAGGTGAAGGTTTATATAGAAAGTTTATGTTTGTGTCCAAATCTCCACCTGACACTTCAAACAAAACAATGCATGGGTAATATTTCCAGTTACATTTTGAACAACTGGTATAATGCCTGTCTTAGAGAACTCTGGAAAAGTTCACTAAGTATCAGCAAGTCCTCACTGCTGCTAGAGCTGAGAGGCACCAGCCTCATACTTAGCGGGACCACTCTCTGCTATTACTTACCCTGAATAAGTTTCTAGCATGCCTTTCCTAATCAGCTTTTATTTTTGCTTAGTGTCTACACAATGAATCCCCCAAAAGTTGAGGACATATTAAAGGAAACCATGGAGAAAGAATCAATCAACATAATTAAGAACAGCAATTATAATGGATGAGGTAATATTATTACACAAAAAACTACCTATTAATAATTGACTTAGTTGTATGGTTATCAAGGTACAATGTGTTGTTAAGCATCATCCCAACACATTTTCACTGATATATAATTTTATGGAACCACATTTTAGAAAACTAGATGAGCATATTAAATTGATGAAGATTATAATTTTTCCCACATACAATGGGAAATAAATACCCTATTACAATTTGAGTGCAGGATGTGTTATCTTAAAGGGGAAAAAATATCGACAGTAAGTAAAGTTGCCTGCATTTGCTAGGTAGTACTGTTCTGGGTGCTGAGGCTACAACAATAAACAAAATGGGGGAGGGGGGTTCCCTCTTAGAAGGGAGGAAAAAGGGACAGATAAATACATAATGATATCAGGTCTATGAGATTAAGTAAAACAGGGCAAGGGGATTAAGGTGAGTGTTATTTCAGATGGGCAAAGGAGAGGAAGACTTCCTTGCAGAAGTGACATTTGTGCAGGGACCTGAATGAAAGAAACAAGCCATGAGGACAGAAGAGGAGCACTCAGGCACAAGGGAGCAAGCAAAGGCTGAGGTGAGCACATGCTGGGCATGTCTGACACACAAGGCGGCCAGTGGCTGGACTACAGTGAGGAGAGGGAGTGATGCGAGATTTCCAGAAGGCAGGAGGCACACCATACCCTGAAGGGCAGGGTAAGGAAGCTGGAGTGTATTCAGAGTGAGTTGTGAAGTCAGTGGTGAGTTTTGAGCAGAAGCATGTGCTGTGATCGTTATAACTTGTATCATAATTAAATGACCCCTCTGGCTACTGTGTGAAGAAGAAACCACAAGGCCCAAGAACAAAAACAAAGACATCAGCTAGGAAGTGACTGCAATGAACCAGGCAAGCGCAGATGCTGGCCAGGAACAGGTGGTAGTATGGAGTGGTGAGAAATGGTGAGGTTCTTGAGATATTCTCAACGTGGGCTCAGTACGAACACTGGACAAGAAAGAAAGGAAAGAAGCCTGGCGTGGTGGCGCACGCTTGTAATCCCAGTACTTGGGAGGCAGAGACCGGAGGATCTGGGTTGGCGGCCAGCCTCAGCTACTTAGTGAGGCCCTCTGCAACTTCGTGCGACCCTGTTTCAAACTAAAGTATAAAAAAAAAAAAACAGGGCCAGGGGTGTAGCCCGGAGGTAGAATGCCCCTGGGTTCAATCCCTGGTACCGCAAAAAAAAAAAAAGAAAGAAAGGAAAAAATCAAGGCCATTGCTAAGGCTTTTAACCCGAACAACTAGAAAAAAGGAATTGTTACTGTTGTGGTTTGGATCTGAACTGTCCCCAAAGGCCCGGGTGTTGAGACTTGGTCCCAGTGCAGCAGTGTTCAGAGGTGGGGCCCCTGGGAAGTGACTGGATCAGGAGGATTAATCAACTGATTAATGTAGGATTACCTGGAGGTGGCGGAAACTGCAGGAGGTGGGGCCTAGCTGAAAGAAGCAGACCACTAGAAATATGAGCCTGGTGATAGGAGAGGAAAGTGTACTGGAGATATAAATTTGGGAGTTACCAGTATATAGATGAAATGTAATGAAAGGTAGAAAATCATGTGAAGCACAATGAAGAAATACTCCATCGTGTCAGATGAAGTTGAAGAGCAATGAACAAAGGAAACAGGCAAGGAACAGTCACTGAGACAGGAGGAGAAAAATCCAAGAAAGATCCAAGACAAGTTTAAAAAAAAACCCTACTTCATGAAGAATGATTGTGTTATCTGAAAGTTCCAGGAAGAACACCAGATGTGTTCTTCTCACCCTCAGATGTGGAGCATGAAGATCACTACTGACCTTGACAAGAGCAGTTTCTATAGGATGGGATGGCAGCAGCCTAATGAGAACCAACTGACATGGTCTGAAGTGAGAATCGGGGGAGAGGAGGCAGAGATACGAGCACTTCCTGTAAGGGACAGCTATACAATAGGAGATATTTCAGCACGTTTATGGTAATTATGCAGTGGAAAAAAGCTAATGATGTAGGAGAATGGGGGAAATGTGCAGGAGCCTATCTGAGAATTGATAGCATGGGATCTAATGCACAAACAGATGGGTTCTAGATACAAAGGCAGTTCACAAGGAAACAACAGACATAGATACAGGTGCAGATAGACTGGTGGATCCGATGGATGGAGAACATTTCAGTGGTCTTCTGATTATTTCAGGAATATCAATAATGTATGAAAAAAGTCACCAGCTGTGAATGAGTAGAAAGGGGATATGGAGGTTAAAAGAAAGGAAATCATGTGAAATGCCTTGAAAAGAAGTAAAGTGGAAGGCTACAGAAAGCTACTTGAATTGTTCAGTCCTATACTGAGAGCCCCCTCAAGGTTAGTGAAGAAAGGAGAATGACTGTTTTTCTCTGGCTTCCTCATTGATTCTTCGGGAGTATCAGTGCAATACAAAGGTGCTCAAAGGAGGATTTAACCAAGGTTGGAATTTTCCCAAGGTGAGTATGACAAAAGGAAAGAGATGCTAGGAAAGAATAAAACAGTAAACCACTGAGTCCAAGCTGGAGCCAGAGTACTGAAAGGAAGAACCAGGGAATGTAGGAGGTGGTGGAGAGTGAAAAACCGACAAAGATTTTAGAGGGCATGCAATTATTAGTAATGAAAAGACCTAGAACAATCAAGGGGTAGATGCTGAAAGGAATGAGAGGACAAGATCACTGGAGGCAAGAAGGTCATGAAACTAAGAGGGTCAAGGTATTAGACAGGTCTACACACATGTTAAGTTCAGCAAGAAAAATACCAGAAATGGTGATAAAGAGAGAAAAAGAGAATGAAGAAACTCTAGAGTTTCATTTTTATGAGTAACATCATAATTTACTCTCATTGACCACCAAAAACATTTTAATAGTCTTTATTTCAAGAATAGTCATTTCAATATGCAGTAGAATATAAAAATACTGTTATTAGAGTGCACAGGAAGAGTACATTATAAACTGTGCATTTCACTAGAAGCATTAGAGAGGTGACATGTTTAGAAAGCAATTTGTGTGGCAGATTAGACTAAAATTATGTAATGACCAAATTACATGTTTAAATTTTTTCTCAGGCCTTAGGAAATGATCATGACTATGAAACATTTTTCTTAACCACTTTAAGGTAAATATGTAAGACATTAACCTCTATTTCCCATGAATGACACATCTGAAAATAATAATAAGAAAAAAGTTAACCTTCTCTAAGAATGGTTCAACAAAAGTATAACCAACTAATAGACAATATGGCCATCAAAATGATTAAAGACTCTACAATAACTCCTAAGGAAAGTTTAATGTACAGCATAATTAGGAATATCTAAATATCCCTCAAAGCTAGATATTTAAAAACTGGGGAGTATATCAATTCAAAATTATAAAAGTACTCAAAAATATCAAAGTTTAGAGTGGTTGAACTATGAGTAACTTTTTTCCTCTTCTTGATTCTATTTCTCCAATTTATAACACTTTTTTAATATAAAAACTACCCCTAAGAATCAATTACATACAAAGTATTATAATTCATCTACTTATATTAAGTTTAAGGCACTCTGACAGGCATTTTTTTAAAAATGTTCCAAACAACTATTTCAGATAGGCAGGGCAGATATTTCGGCCCAGATGAAGAAAATCAAGTTCAGAGAATGAAACTGACTTATCTATACCTAACAAGAGTACCCTAGTATGCCAAACTACCTTCATGCCTCATTAAAAAAATAGTAGAAATTGAGCCAGGCATAGTGACACACCTGAAATCCCAGGTGAGGCTGAGACAGGAGGATTGCAGGTTTGAGGCCAGCCTCAGCAACTTATCGAAGCCCTACACAACTTAGACCATGTTTCAAAACAAAACAAAAATAAAATAGGGCTGGGGTGTAGCTCAGAGGTAGAATACCCCTGGGTTCAATTATCAGTACCCTACACACAAAATAGTTGAAATTAATGTACTTTTTCAATTAAAACAGAGTGGTGGCTGGGCGTGGTGGCGCGCGCTTGTAATCCCAATACTTTGGGAGGTGGAGACCAGAGGATCCAGGTTCGCGGCCAGCCTCAGCTCTCTCTCTCTCTCTGTCTCTGTCTCTGTCTCTCTCTCTCTCTCTCTGTCTCTGTCTCTCTCTCTACTTAGTGAGGCCCTCCGCAACTTCGTGAGACCCGGTTTCAAAATAAAGTATAAAAAATAGGGCTGGGGGTGTAGCGCGGAGGTAGAACACCCCTGGGTTCAATCCCCGGAACCCAAAAAAAATAAAAAATAAAAAATAAAACAGAGTGGTGGAGGTGTAGCTCAGTGATAGAACATTAGCCTAGCAGGGGCAAGGCCCAGGGTCTGATCCCCAGCACTGTAAAAAAACAAATCAAACTAAACCAAAACAAACACCACCAACAACAAAACAACCAAAAACCAAATACATAGTGACCACATTTTTTTTTTGTGGTACCGGGGATTGAACCCAGGGCGTTCTACCTCCGAGCTACACCCCAGGCCCTATTTTTTTTATGCTTTATTTTGAAACCAGGTCTCACGAAGTTGCAGAGGGCCTCACTAAGTAGCTGAGGCTGGCCACGAATCCGGATCCTCTAGTCTCCGCCTCCCAAGTACTGGGATTACAAGCGTGCGCCACCATGCCTGGTGTAGTGACCACATTTTACTCAGATTTTTACCATATTTTTGCATGTAGGGCCATGATTTACTAACTTTTAATCCAAGGCAACATGGGTGACATAATTGCTGAATAATCATTTCTAAGATGATTAAATGACAAATTACATGCAGAAGTTGAGTAATTCCTTAGTTATATTTAAAAACTGCACTGTCTTTCACACTACCAAACCTTTAACAACATTGTTTCTAAAAACATGAATAATCCATTTATTCCAGACAAGTGTTAGGATACTTGTCTTAGAACTTCAGTCTACTTTAAAATGTAGTATGATGGTTTGTTTTTTAAGAAATGTAATACATCTTTCTATCATTTTTTAAAGGAGTATGTTTATACAGTGAATAATATAATGTACTAAATAGTTATCCAGGGGCAAAAAATTGTTAATTTAGTTATTAGAGGCACTGGGAAAATCTAGTTAAAGAAATTTCAGTAAGCTAAATTCCACAAGTAAAATGAATAAACAAATCACATTCAGGAGCATTCTAAAAATTACCAAAAATGTTCACTGTCTTCTTTCAGATCCAACAATACTTTATGGTGATATTTCAAGTTACTTCATTTTTAAACCATGACTAATTACAATACCATCCCTTCCAAGACCAACAATGACTTCACTTTTAAAACATTCTTGTCAGGATAACATTTTCTTTTTAAAACATTACACTCATTCCTTTTAGCCAACCCTAATATTGAGTTCCCAAAAGTTTAATCAGCTCCATTTTTTTAATCAAATAACTGTTATAACAATTGGGGGGGGACAAAAGGGTATGCAAAAATAACTACTTAAATGCTAGTCTGAAAAACTGCACTCTTGTCAGAAAATAGAGCTATATTTGGTCACGTGTCATATGACTGGGGAAGATATTTTGTTTTATATGTGCCCATTTTGGTGGAAGACTAAAATCTGTAGAAGTCTTAACAATGAACTAGATTGCTACTAAAGAAAAAAAATCAATCCTCTTATGCAATCTGGTTACTAATATTATTCTCAAACTCCTATCATGGTGCAGAAGTAGACAGGGAGGAATCAGGTAAAAGTAGTCCTGGGCTTTGAGTATAATCTTCCGGACTCTGGATCCAAACCAGAAGACAACAGGATGCTGGGATCAGGGAAACATACTGTGGTGAAATGTTGTAAAAGGTATGATAATATCCTTTGACCAACTTTAATGGCATGAAATAAACAAAAAACATGCGAGTTTTATGGGAAATGTTCATGAAGAAAATTAGCACTTGAATTCAGGGACAAACCAAGTAGAATGACAAATGTGAATAGGAAAAATGAACACTTCAAGACAAATATGCCTGCCCCCATTAAAAACAATTTAATACAAAATAATGTTATACCCCCTAAAACCTCTAGGCTTCAAAGAGAAATACAGGTTAAATACAGGTTCTAACATCATTTAGATTATCTTGTCCTATGAAATTATAAATGTGGTTTTAAATTAAAAAAGAAGCTGGGTGTGGTGGCACATGCCTGTAATCTCAGTACTTGGGAGGCTGAGACAGGAAGATCGCAGGTTCAAGACCAGCCTCAGCAAGTAGTGAGACTCTCATCAACCTAGTGAGACCCTGTTTCATAACAAAAATAAAATAGGGTTGGGGGTGTGTAGCTCAGAGGTAGAATGCCCCTGGGTATTGGAAAAAACTATTAAAAAAGAAATGTGTCCACATTTTATAATCCTATATCAAGTTTCTAAATGGCAATGCTTCAGCATAAGTTTAAGGAAGGGCTTAGAAAAAGCTCTGGTCTGGAAACAGTAAAAATAGTAAAAATAAGGGTAAGAGCTACATTTATTAAATGCTAACTTTATACCACATCCACAGATTATCTCACTCAATCTCATAATGATCCTATGGAATTAGATATTATTATTAGCACTTTATAGAGGAAGGAAAAAACAGTAAATTAACTTTCCCAGGTCACAGTAATAAATGATGGAATAAAAAATTAAGTATTCAATGCCAAATAACAAAATTTTAAGCCAGACATGGTGGTGCACGCCTGTAATCCTAGTACTTGGGAAGCTGAGACAGTAGAATCTTAGGTTTGAGCCGGGCGTGGTGGCGCACGCTTGTAATCCCAGTACTTTGGGAGGCGGAGACCGGAGGATCCGGTTCGCGGCCAGCCTCAGCTCTCTCTCTCTCACTCTCTCTCTCCTTAGTGAGGCCCTCTGCAACTTCGTGAGACCCAGTTTCAAAATAAAGCATAAAAAATAGGGCCGAGGGCGTAGCGCAGAGGTAGAACGCCCCTGCGTCCAATCCCCGGTACTGCAAAAAAAAAAAAAAATCTTAGGTTTGAGGCCAGCCTTAGCAACGCTATTAGCAAGACCCTCAGCGACTTAGGGAGACTCTGTTTTAAAATAAAAAAATAAAAAGGGCTAGGGGTGTAGCTCAGAGGTAGAATGCCCCTGGGGTTCAATCCCTAGTATCCCCTCTAAAAAAAGAAGAAAAAAAACCCAAAGTTTTTTTTTTTTTTTTTTTTTTTTTTTTTGCGGTACCGGGGATTGAACGCAAGGGCGTCTACCTCCGCGCTACGCCCCCGGCCCTATTTTTTTTTTTTTTATACTTTATTTTGAAACCAGGTCTCACGAAGTTGCGGAGGGGCTCACTAAGTAGAAAGGGAGAGAGAGACGGGGAGAGAGAGAGAGAGAGAGAGAGAGAGCGCGAGCTGAGGCTGGCCGCGAACCCGGATCCTCTGGTCTCCGCCTCCCAAAGTACTGGGATTACAAGCGTGCGCCACCACGCCCGGCCAAAGTTTTTAACTGTGTGAGAACTCCTTTGTTGATTTTATGTGCTTTAGGAGTATTAAAGCCCGGAAATGTCTCTAAGGACCTTCTAAAAAAGAAACGACTGTATCTAAGCATCTTTACATTTCATTTGAGCAAACTGAGACCCAGAGAAAAATATAATGTGTCCAAGGTATAGTGTAGCTGGATAAGAAACACTACTGGTACTATTTTTTCTTAAATAAGGAATATTTCTCCCTAAAAAAATTGAACTATTGAACTAAGTAATTACCTCTAAGGTCTCTTTCAGTTTTAAAACCTATGTTTCAACCTAGAAGTAGAATTATCTAATCATAAAAAAATTCTGCTAGCATATGGCTGAATTAAAGTACCGCCTAACAAATCCTTGATATAATCTTAATGTAGAATAGTTTTTAAGTTAGTCTTACATCTCAAGGAAGAAAATTAAAGGTCCTCTGCCCCCTATTAAATGACATTTTTACTGAAAAAACTTCTTCCATGACTGTTATAGACTGTAGAATGAGACCTATTCATGAATCACAAAATCAATTTAACAATTCTCAGCATTTTTTAAAACCTGAAAGCAACTTGAATAAAAAAACCCTAATAACTATATTGTAAATAGTAAGGATTAAGTATTGCCTCACAAAATCTATCTGCTTATGTAGCTGTGCATTCAGTCATAATGTAAAATATATTTCTTTAGTATGAGTCTCAGTCAAAATAGATGGAAATCACTATGCTAGAGTGCCAACACACATTTCACATGTAATACATCTGACATGAAAGGAGTTATTTATTACATTTGATGACTGATGTTTCCAAGACCTATACTGAAGATATTTTGCTTTTTGTAATTAGAGTAAAATTACTGACATGCTCAAGAACCAACGATATTAGACATGCAAAGAAATTCTAGAAATGCAGCCTGAATAAAGGTTCCCCCCGTGAAACATAAACATAAAACTATGTGTGAAGACACAAACACAATGTTTAAAACAGGTATCTGAAAGAAATGTAAGCTTCATGGAGAAATGGTGATTGCAAGTCTGGGCAGAAACAGGGAACATACTATTGCATCAGAGAATGAGGAAGCTATCAATCATTAGGCGGTACCAAAGGGATGCAGGAATCAGCTTGAAGGGTTCCCAATGATCAAAGATGGGACAATTTGGCATCAAGGAGAATACTAAGAACAACAGAATGAAACATAAATATATGAAAAGTCAAGAGTTCAAATAACACATTGCTCATCTCCATGAGTTCTAGGGTATCAATTTATTTTATTCCAAAATTTGGTACATATAATAAGAATCATGTATTTTTTTCCTCCAACAATTTTATTGCAGCTGTATCCAAAGGATTTATGAGGGAAAGGTCTTATTTGTAAGAATGGCAGTTTAGGAAGTGCAGGACAAATTTAGGAAGTCATGAAATTATAATCCCCAATGAAATAATGAATTATCAGCAGTGGCTGTTAAAAGCATTAGATAAAAGAATGATAGAACACTTTATAATGGATAGATCAGGGTGGCAATTCCTGAATCCAAAGTGGGACAAGTCCTCGTAATGGGAGATAGTAGGAAATACATCTAATTATATGAAGTATTAGTACCCTAAAAGAATCTGAATCTAACCAGTCCTTCAGATCTAATTACCAGGTTATAGAAAATACAGGGTCCAGCCAGAAAATTTTTGGGGTGGTACTGGGAATTGAATCCAGAGGCATTCTACCTCCGAGCTCCATCCCCAGACCGATTTTATTTCTTATTTGGAAACAACAGGGTCTCACTAGGTTGCTGAGAGCCTCACTATATTGCTGAGGTTGTCCTTGAACCTGCGATCCTCCAGTCTCAGCCTCCCAAGTACTAGGATTACAAGCATGTACCACCATGTCCAGCTTAGAAAAATGTTTTTTAAAAAGACCACAAAGAGCTGGGCATGGTGGCACGCACGTGAAATCCCAGTATCTTGGAGGCTGAGACAGGAGGATCATAGGTTCACAGCCAGCCTCAGCTACTTAGTGAGGCCCTCCGTAACTTAGTGATACCCTGTTTCAAAATAAAGAATAAGAACAGGGCTGGGTTGTAGCTCAGAAGTAGAATGCCCCTGGGTTCAATCCCCAGTACTGCAAAAAATAAAACAAAACAAAATACCACAAAGATGCAATCAGCTAGATTCAAAATGTGAGAAATACTACAACCCTTGATTTTTTCCAATAAATAATGGCAAGAAAGAAAAGTAGAAGGAATTGTACTAGATTAAAAAAAACCTTAAAATTTAATATTGTAGACCTTGATTGGATTCTGATTTGGACAAACAAATCAGAGGAGGACTTTTTCAGGATTGGTGCAATTTGAATATAGACTAGATATTAGATTACATTAAGGATTTATTTTTTATTTTGTTAAATATGACAATAATGTAGGTTTGTTAAAAGGTGATAAAAGTTTTAAGCTCTATGAGAATATAAAGCATGGCATACATACAGAAATCCAATTAGTAGACTGATGTGTCGCAAATAACTGGCATAGACATTGTTTCTTTCAAGAAAAAATTTCATCTTTTTGGTAGATATTGGAATTCCAAACTACTAAAACCACTGCCACCTAACTTCCTGCCTTCAAAGGAAAGCATCAAGATACCTCAGCTGGATAAATGTCAGACAACCTAGTTTAGTTTCTGCTTCAGGCTGCTTTTCCACTTAAAATGTAAACATATACTCCATATGCAATTCTTTGAAAGATCACAAATGTATGATTATGTTGCCATAAATACTGTATTAGAAAACTTACGAAACGGTAGAATTGAAGAACACACATGTTTCATGATTCCCTTCTTGAAGTACTGAATTTATTTTCTTTCCTGTAGCTTTACTTATAGATGTCTTGAGTTTCTTAGCTAGCTTTTTAGGTGTGTTGGTTATAGAAGATTCTTCTGCACAACAACTATACACTTCCACCCTTATCTGAAAGTCTGGCTCCGCTTCATTACTATAAACAAAGGCATTCACAATGTTAGAAACTTAGTAGAAAATAAAATTACATCCTTTGATGCTTTCTTAACATTAAAAAATCATCATTTAAAGTAAGAAACAGAATCTCCTTGTGCTTATTTAGTATCTAAATAGTCTACCAGAGTCATTACAACTTTCAGAGCTAGCAGCTTCTAAACTGAGGCCAACTTAACTCAATTAAACCAATGTATAAAGGATAGAAGAAAAAGAATAAAATACCGTGGTGATTTTCTTGCTAATGTTACTTTTCCTTTTCAGTCCTTTGATACCACTATTTTTAAGGTGTTTACATTATATGTGTCATTTCCTGGCATGACTATTCCTCCAAAACAAAATCTGCTGAACCTCTAGTTTTCATTTCTTCTTCATAAAGAGTCACTTACACTTACCAATTAAACCCCACCCCACTTTTGTACCTAATAACTATAAACAACATTTCACTATTTGGCTATATATGGGAAAAAACCCACAAAACCAATATAGAGGAATATGCTTCAAAGCATGCATTCCCTGTGGGCGGGCACTGTCTTGTGCTCTTTGTATTCTTACCCTTATATTGTACCTGGAACTAGAAGGTACATAATACATATTTATTAAACTAATATGCAGAAATCCTGCAATTCTAGCCAATACTAAGATTGGTTTTATCCTTTTTCAGACCCAAGGAACTACCTTTAGCATAAAAGACTGTGGTAGTGTTACTAACAATAAAACACATTTAATACTACAAAAGAGGTCCATCTATAGCAGATGTCCATCAACCTCAGAGATTTTAAAAATGCAGCATGGACTTTTTAAGATTTAAATGGCCAATCTATAGTTTGGATAAGTCCAAGGAATAATTTCCAGATATTTTTATAGTTTATTATTTGGCAGTTTCTAAACATACAGTATTCCTAGTAATGACTAACAAATGTCAATATTTAGAGAAAAACCAGAGATTCATAAATATTGAATACTTATTAAAAACAATGGTCGTAACAAAAAGCACATTTTTAAACATTTAGAACATTTGTCAGCAGTTATTTTTGGAACAATTTAAAATATTTACAGAATTTTTAAAAAATTATAAATCATATGTTTTCTTCTAAAGTAAGTGGTATTGTTCTTTCCCTGAAAAATAAAGTCTGATTTTTGTCTTTGTGGTAAAAATAAACAGCAGCAAAGTGTCGTGATGAGAAGAACCCCATTAAAAGGATAATTCTGGCAGGAAAAAAACTCATTAGTAATAATTGATAATGGAAATAAAGGTATTCAGATAATGAAGAAAAACAATTTCATCCTCTATTATATAAACATTTGGGGATTTTTGGGGGGAGGACCCTAAATAAATTCCTCTGGTCCAATACAGCTTGTAAAAAGGCCTGCATTACTGCTAATAATCCAGAACAATGCATTTTATTTTTCTGCACTATACAATTACTAAGGGACACTAGACCAGAAGACACGAAACATGTCTTGCTGTAGTCTTTTTAATGTTATGTGAATGGCAAAACTAGTCCTCTGAATTCTCAACAGCAGCACCACAGCTGAAAATGGCAAAAACCATGTATACTGATTTTATCTTAATAGTTCTGTAGCTATTAATATTAAATATGAAGATGGTATCTTTGGAAGCCTGAAAGAAACACAAATCCCATACTGATTTAGGTCAATCTGAAAGAGGCCAGGAAAAACTTACGTTGGTTAAAAATGATTTCTATGGCTACCTGAGGAGTTCTTTCTGGTTCTGTATTATGACCACAGTAAAATGAGCCTGTACCAGAGCGGGGGCAATAAAAACAGCCCTGAGGATCACCCATTTGTTTTTTATTGTTGTGGAGTAAATGAAAGAAGTGCATCATAAGAAAAAGAACACCGGAAATTTTACCAAAGTGCTTTTCCTATGAAACGACTTCAGGACTATCTTATAAATAAAATTGTTTTACTATTTTAGTATTTCTGTAACTAAATCTCTTACATGAGATGGAAGAACCTATTTTATGCCCAAATTCAATCTATACCAAATAATGTTAAGTGAAATTCAACTGTATTCATGGCTTAGTTAATAATGGAACTATAAATATTTATAAAAAATTAAAAACTTACCATACCCAACGAGTCATATATTTGCTGCTAATATTAATTACAAGATTTCCATTTTACTTTACATCAGAAATTTTCAAATGAAGAAATAAGTTTCTTTTTAACAAAGTAATCTGTAACATTATTTTAAATATTTAACTATCTTTATGCTTCAAAAAGAATACAAGGACTCAATAATTAGGCCATGAGAATTTCCACAGACCCAATAATTAGGCTATCTTTAAAAAAAAAGTAGAGTTTTAGATTATTTTCATCCTCTGAAGATTAAAGATACTTACAATATTGCTACATTTTCAAAACATATATCTGTAATTGTTTTATCCACAATCACCATATCAGTATCAAAAACTTCAGTTCCCATTTTGAATAAACAAAAAATGGCATAGCGCTGTGATCCTAGAGAAGAAAGACAACATTTTAAGCAATAATACAAATGATGTTATCTTAAAATCACCTTGAAAATGAAATATATTAACTTAAATATGGCTAATGGATCCTTGTTTTCATACATTGTATACTGTAACCTTTAACATTTTACAGTGGCTCTTCTGCCAATTATACAAAAATACCTTACCCAGCGAGAACCCAACCTTAAACCAGGCAGTTATTAAAAAAAACTAAGTTACACGTACAGGACTCCACCAAAGCCATAAATTTTATTACTAGAAAACTCTTAACCCTTAATTAATAGTAAATTTATGAGTACACATATACTATCACTTCTGACATTTTGGTTTCAAATCTATTTAAGAAAAAGTATTTTTTTTTATTATGAAGTTAAGATTAGGCACAGTAAACAGGAAAACATTTTCCACCAAACTAAAAGCAAGGGAGGAAACCACCGACCAAAAAAAAAAAAAAACCAATAAAAAGTAGCTGTTGGGCCTCTTAATTTGGTGACATTTTAAAAAGTATTAGGTAATTAAAGGGCTAAATCCTCATTACTAAGAAACTATAGTTGTTTGGAAAAACTTATTCTCTGTAGGAATCAGAAACATTTACTTAATTCCCACATGCATTCCTTTGTAAAGTAAATTATATTTCCTAATTGAATAACAAACACTAACCTGATTTTAAATTCTTCATATAAAACTATGTTCGATATGATTCAGTTTTTAAAGTGTGAGGAACAAAGCTATAACTGTAGACAAAAAGATAAAGGATTACCATCTCTTTTCTGCCTTGCCTCTAACAGCTAGAAATCATTTGAGGTTAATTTCCATGACCTAAGCAATGCATAGATTCATGAAGACTAGATAAAGCCATAAAATGCTAAAGGGGAAAAAAATCAGATCAAGCTAAAATTCTTTCTTTAATACATTCTGTTAAATAATCTGAAGTAATAAAATAAGGCAGAAAATATCTCACAGATTCTGATCAACAGAAGAAATGCTGCTTCTTCATTCCTTAAACATTTCTCCTTTCATACTTTCCTCCTTTCACCACCCTGAGCCTGTCCTTGCACGTGTTCCTATCAGTGCTTAAAAGTACACTCACTATGCATTATCTTCATTACTATCAAGGGATTGCAACATATTTATACAAAAATCAGAAAACAACAGTTCAAAAAGATTCTGCTTCTTCTGCCAAATGACATTAATTGCTTTCAATGTGAAGGAATTCTTTTTCCCCAATAATCACAAATTTATCATACACTAAAGAAAACATCTTAGTTACAAATTAAAATCGTACATACCTTCTTTATTGCTGAAGTGGTCAGAGTCTTTCCACATTAGTGGTATCCTAATATCTATAAAGGAGATAGAAAATGAGAATAATTTGTAAGTTTTATTTCTTATAGCAACATGAACCTTTTGAATTCCATAGCTTCTGACCATCAAGGCCAAATAAAATGTATTACTTTACAGCACATTTTCTAGATAGTGTTTATGGTTACTACTTTTAAAAGCCATTTAATATATGTGAAATTCTGGGGCATATTACTTGAAAATATAAATATTCTTCCAATAAAAATAATTGTTCCTCCTCACTGATTTATGATGTCATTTTTATTAGATATGCCATTCAGAATAAATGTCTGTTCACAGGCTATACATTTTATGGATTGAATTAAGTCATTTATCAATTACTATATATCCTAATACCAATATCTTACTACTTTATTTTACCTTTATAACATACTTCACTGTTAGAAATCTTTTCTTTTGCAAGCATCTTATTCTAATTTCTTTATATGATTTTTAGAAATGTTTTGTCAAAATCCCCCTTTTCTCAAATGTTTTTACTAGTAGTATCCTATTATCCAAATGAACTTGGGAACTGAAAATTTCATTTTTATTTATTTATTTATTTTTTGCGGTACCAGGGATTGAACACAGGGGCGTTCTACCTCCGCGCTACGCCCCTGGGCCTATTTTTTATACTTTATTTTGAAACCAGGTCTCACAAAGTTGTGGAGGGCCTCACTAAGTAGAGAGGGAGAGAGAGAGACAGGGAGAGAGAGAGAGAGAGAGAGAGAGAGAGAGAACGCGCGCGCACAAGCTGAGGCTGGCTGCAAACCCGGATCCTCCGGTCTCCGCCTCCCAAAGTACTGGGATTACAAGCGTGCGCCACCACGCCCGGCCTGAAAATTTCATTATCTTCTGTCTTTACATAGAGTAGCATAATGTATTTATCCTTACATTTTAATTAAGGTTCTTAGGTATTTAATATTTTAGGGGTTTTGTTGTTTTTACTGTAAAGTAAATCTTGTTTTGTCTTGTTTTCTAGCTAGTTCTTGCTGGTTTTGAGAGAAATTACCACTTTTTATATATTTATCTTAAATCCAGCCACTTTTTAATGAATTCTTTATTAATTCAAATAGTGTTTCAGTAAATTCCTTAAGGTCTTAGAGGTCTGCAATCCATTATCTTCAAATAGTACTCAATTTGTCTATTCATTTTCAATAGGTTCATATTTTACTTTTATTATTTTAGCTACAATTTCCAAAATAGTGTTCAATTCTATTGACATAATAGACATTGTTATTTTGTTCTTGAATTTAATGGGAATGCCTTCATTGTTTTATAATTATGACTTGGCTGATGTCCCGTCAAAGAGCCCACTATTGCCTGACCACAGCTGCTGACTCACTTCATTTCACAACTGTTCTCACCCACAGCTGTTCCTGCTCTGGTAGGGTGGCATTAACTATTTACACTATCATGGGACAAACATGGACCTTGACTTGCTGTATACCCCCAGCCTACCAGTCAATCTGGCCCTTTCCCATGCCTACTTATGTCAGCTCCCAGTAGGAGAAAGTAGATGCTTCTTACCTAATTTCTCAGGTGGTCATGTACCATTAAGACAACAAAGGACGTGTAACCCATGTTTCTTAAGTCAGCTCCAAGGAAGTTCCTTCCAGACATCTGCAAATGGCTGACTCGGTTTTAGCTTACAGTACTCTCACCTTTGTTTTTCTTATGTCTTCATTGACATTTAATGATAAACTGAGAGAGCCATAATAGAACAACTAACTTGATGATGCTATCAGGTCCTAGAAGTCTATTATATTCAAAAGTGAAAACTGAGGAACTTGATGACCTGATATGGTTTAATCACTGAATTAGTAGTCAGTGAAAAAGCTGAGACAATGACCACAACGTTATTATTCTGTTTGGCAGAATCAGGATAAACCTGTCATCCTTTTCTATTTATAAAGATCTGGCCGGCCGAGTGGTGAAGCTGGAAATGGAAAATCCAGTTGTCTCCTGGCTGTCAACATAATCTCAGAAACATTATGAAACATTTTGCAAATAATCATTTTGACCAAAACAAAAGTCAACATTTTCACCCCAATATTGAAAAAAAATGGATTTATAAAGGTGAATATTTTTTATATTTATTGTTTATATAAATACACAGAAATTACATTTGTATCCCATCTTCTGAGAGTTTCAGTCCCTTAATTTAAAATTATCTTTTGGAAAGAAGGAACACATGAAGAAATATGTTGTTTTTATGTATTTGTGGTCATGAAAAGGGTTTTCTTTTACTTTAAATGCTTTTATGTAATCCCCCTTCTAAATGTAGAGTTACTTTTAATATCAGGAGTTGCAGCAATCAATAAATACTACAAAATTACCATAGATTTGACTCTATGATGAAATTTGAATTTTCAATGAAAATTTAATACTATCTCATTTGAATACTGAGTGGTGCCATATTAGAAGAAAAGGAAGATTATGTCTAAGTATTTGTAAAAATCCCCTTTAAAGATTTATTATTTTATTTATTAACATTAAAACATTTTAAACATAGAGAACAACTATTATAGAAATGTGCTATATTTGGCAGCAAAAGGATACAAGGAGATATAAAACATGCTTCATGCCAGTCTTATAATCAGAAAGATTGACAACATGAATATAAGGAACCATAAAACAAGCAATAGATTTTTATATACAGTTGTTACTTTTCTGAATAATTTTTTTCTTAGTTGATGGCAATTTCTGATTTTAGCTAATAATGTCTTAAATAAAATGCAGGCCTATACTTCCGTATGACAATTTTTGTTTAGCCATAAAGTGAGTGGTGAAGCTAGAAATGGAAAACAGTTCCTTGAGTGACCGGGCCTGAAATCTGGCAGCAGCCTCCCTAATACAAAGCTTCTAGCCAGTAAAATAAACTAGTTATTACTTAAGGACCAATGGAGGTACTAACTGTTGTTTCCAAAATGTACCAATAAGACAGTATTTGTAAAAGTATATTACCTTCATAGTGTACACAGAAGGCAGTCATGTATTTACTTCAATATGTGGTATCTCCAAGCCATTGTCTTATAGTTTCCTTAACACTTTGGAGAAACTGAGACTACACAGCATTAAGTGCCATCTAGTGGTAAATGGTCTCTTAACTGCATTAATAACTCAGAGAAGAAACATCATTTCTAGCTGGAAGGATAACAGGGAGGTTGTATACATGAACAAAGAGATCTTTAAGAAAATATAGGTATTTCAGAAACTAATTAGGTGCCTGAAGTATAGGATGTGTTGACAGGAGGCGGAGATAAATGCAATGGCTCATCTGTAGTAGTGGAAGACATGGTTAAGAAAGAGAATTGGGTCAGAATGGAAAACGAGGAAAGTTTGGTCATCATTCTACAAGCAACAAAGAACAGTCATTCATCCAATACATTTTCCTGGAGTTATTACTGGGTGTCAAGTACTGAGCTAGCTAGATTCTAGGTATAAAATGATGAACAAAATAAACATGGTTTCAACCCCCATGGAATTCTTGGCCAAGACAACCATTAAAAACAGAAAAGAAATGGAGAGTCAACCAACTTGGGTTTGCAGCCCAGCTCAGTCACTTGCAACAAGTCACTCAACCATGCAGTCTGTAGAAAATGAGAAAATTATCCTACCTGCTTTATAAAGCTGCACCGAGGAGAAAACTACACAATATTTATATGGTATGAGAAGGTGGTTCAAACTGTAAAGTTCCACACAAATGTACAGCATAATGATAAAAACAGCTTTAGATCAAATATTCTGATAGTGGTATGAAAAATAAAATGAAGAGACTGCAAGTAGAGAATGAAACAAAACTTATCAACTCTAAGTACTTTACAGAATTTATTCAGTAACATGAAATGATCCGTTTATAGCATACCTGATAGGGCAACCTTGCCTTTACATGCTGTTCTTTCTTCATTTTCAAAATTCACATCACTGTCAAAAGAAAAACTCTTATAAACAAAAAGACCTTTTCTAATGAGCAATTGTCAAGTCTTTCGCAAATGCCTAAATATTAAAACAAATACATATCTACGAATAATAATGATTTCCAGTTAATGTAAACTATCTGACTCAAACTTTGAAATGTTTAGCCAAGAGCTAACTAGCATTGAGAAATACAGAGCCACTCTCTTTGATTTTTCATATAAACAGTATTCCCTGATGAATGTGTACTGGTTCCTCCACAATGAAAGACTTTTGTTGCATTTGTAAAAATGTTAAGTGTACATATTAATGTATCACTAAGAATTTTACCATCATGTACAATTGCAATACACCAATAAAAAATTTTTTAAAAAATGGTTTATTCTTACAAGATCTGAAAAATATCCAAAAAACTATGCTTTGCTCTATGTTTACATGTGATCCATATCATATTTCTCTTTTCCTGAATTCCAAAGAACTAAGTATATACTATAGCAAGGAATAAATTGAGGTGGGAAAGGAAGACAATACCTCTGTAAAGAGAACAAAATGTAGAGAACAAAATGTGATTATGACAATAGAAAAAAATTTCAAAGCAAAGTCTGGGGATATAAGATACTTCCAAATCTGATGTTAGAATATACTTCCATTAAAAAACTTTCAAACGAGGTATCTCCAAGTACAATTCCCTATCCTTGAATATTTCCCCAATATTCTATTTCCGAATAACCTGCATTTAGAGATTAGTACTCTATTTCTACGGCTATATTTCCAAGAGTATTCTTTATATTTTTTGTCCCTATTCAATCTGGTTAGTTAATTAACTGCCAGCTAATTTAATTAGGTACTTCAACCATGTGATAAAATGGAAACTTTCCATTTAAATACTGTTTGATTCTAAGAGAGTTTCTGGAGAAAGATTGGGTGGGAGTTTGAAATGGGAAGTTACCTAATTTTCAGAAGAGTATGATACCAACTCATTGCTTTCAGTAGGCTTGTTAAAATGTCTACCTATATACATTATCATGCATCCAAATTTGAAAACAAAATAAAGCTGGGTGTGGTGGAACACACATGTAATCCCAGTACTTGAGAGACTAAATTAGGAGGATCGCAGGTTTGAGGACAGTCTCAGCCAGTAGTGAGACTCTCATCAACCTAGCGAGACCCTGTTTCAAAAATAAAAATAAAATAGGCCTGGGAGTGTAGCTTAGAGGTAGATTGCCCCTGGATTCAATCCCCAGTACCACAAAAAAAAAAGAAGAAAAGAAAAGAAAACTAAATATATCACCTTAATTTTTTACCCCTTTACTCAATTAAACACATAAGTATCAGAGGTGAAGTATATTCCAAATGAGCTAAAATAACTTACTGACATATTTAAGTTGATAAGTTTTATGGCACATTCATATGGTATTTATAGAATCACACACTAGCTAAGACTAAAATAATGTAGCAGATTGACTCATCTATTCTCAGAATCCTACCTACTTAGATTTTGTTCACCCCTGGTATTTTGGGAATTTACTCAGTTAAATTAAGTACTTGCTGACTATTTCAAAATAATATTTCATTGAATCACAAATTTAAAAGGGGTCAAGTTTATCATTAAAGTTTAATTTGCTATGGTGGAGAACATCTTACTTATTGCTTCATCATCAAGTGAAAAGTTCATTTGAATAGTCTATTATATAGTCTGGTGCAATAATATGCTGAAAGGACCACTAGATCAAACATAAATCTCAATTTCTTTAAACTGGTACAAGAAATACAACATAAACACAGTTGGTTGGCATTTATAATTAATATATTTTAAAATATCCCTTAGATGAGCAAGGCATAATATGAATTCTTAAAATATTTATTTCAGTGAAAAATGCAAGGAAGCTCTAAGATGGTAGATAATTTAAGTCTATAAAATAAGTCCAGGATATGCTGACATTGAGATCCATTAAGTATTATTCATTGGATTAAGTCTGAATCTTTGGCAGGCAAGTAAATCCGAAATACTAGACCTACCAAAAGCAAACCTGCTGAATATTTACTGGAAAAAAAATTCCCCTTCAAAACTACTCAACCACCTGGCAGATACAGCTTTCTTTCCTTGCAATTATAAATTATTTGCATAGGCATTTCCAGGACCAGTCAGCAAACATTATATATAAATATTATCAAACTATAATACAAATCCAATTAACCATATAATCTTACAGAATAATTAAGTCTTTAAAAAAAAAACTGAGGAGAGAACTCAGCCTCAATTTTCTGAAGCTTGAGTTATTTTCAATTCAAATAGCTCCCCAAACTGTTATTTAGGGTGCTAAAATGTGATGTTTTTCTAATTAGTCCAAATTGACAATAAAATTGCTAAACATTATCTGTTTAATAATGTGCTACTGTAGCTAATAGTTTGCTACAGTTAAATAAATACTTGTTTGAAAATCTGCAATGTTAATGCCAATTCTGAATAATACAATTAGAGCGCCAGCCTGAGGAAAAAGCAAATAACCACAAAATTACTGAAACAATGCACAGCTAAAGAATAGTGTGCCTTACTCATAGGAACCTAGTTTACAGCATTATTTTGATGAAACCTGTAAATGCTAATTTGAAAGATAAACCTGTAAAAGACAAACCTAGCTGTTTATATTTCTGCCTGTAGGTAAATAAAATGACCAACAGAGGGTGCCAAGTTGCCACTTTGTTGCTCAAAAAAGCTGTATTAAAATTGACTGTAAATACAGATTATCTTATTTTATATTGTTCCACATGGGAATTTAAAATATCATTTCTCTGCCAAAATTAACAAGTACTAATGAGAAATAACACGATGAAAGTAATTTACATTTTCATAAAGAAATACTAAAATAATTCTAAATAGCATTCTATTATTTGAAAGCAGGTTATAAAATTCTTCACCTTTTATGCAAA